>BQNB010036638.1:5588-49984 GCA_026074375.1 Tanacetum coccineum | reverse complement strand
AGGATGTGCCGAGATGAAAGTCGCTACATGGGATGATCTCGCCTTCAAACTCATTATTCTCGGGTGAAACGTGAAGCATAGAAATTTTGAAAAACGTTGATCCATGGTTGAAATTCGAAATGGCACATGCACCTAAGATATAATAATTGTCGGGAGTGAAATGTTCACAAGTTACAAATATGAGTAGTGTTAGCATCGTAACTTATATTTAACGGTGATTTTGTTTTAAGCTTGGTTTGGAATAAGTGAAAAGTCAGGGACGATGAATTCATCCTTTTTGGGGCATTTTAGGATTGAAATGTTTCTTGTTATATGATCCCTAAAAGTTATAAAATAACGAAAGTCAAACATGTTAAGTTAGTTGCTTAAAAAGATAAGTACAAAAAAAATGAGAAAAATAAAAAATACAAAAATATGTGTAGGAATAAGTGTATATATTTAAAAATAGTCAAAACGGGGCTTTTCAAAGCTATTGATTCTTTAATTCTCCTTGATGAACACTTAGTATGGGGGATTTTGAGGACACGGCAATATCTTAGTATGGGGGATTTTGGTATGTGCTTAATTACACATACCATTTTCCATTAAAAACGGACTTAAATGACAAAAAAACGTACCAAAAATACATTGTATTTGTATGTTTTGCATTTGTATTGTGCAGAAAACAGATATCTAAGAAAAGGACAAAAACAAAGCCTAAAGCGACAAAACCGAGCACGAGAACGGAAAGAGCGTGAAAGAAAAGTCAAATCAAAGCCAGAAGTCAAAAAGTCAACCAAAGTCAACCCCAACAAAGTCAAAGTCAAAGCCGAAGCCGTAAACGAAGAAATACTTAATGGGCCCACCCGTACCCATCTAATGGGCCGGGTCAGCCCATTAACGTATTAAATGAAGACTATTACACTTAAAAGGGCCCAATACCTTTTTATTATAACCGGCCCAAACAATGTGTACCAAGCCCAAAACCATAAACCAAAAAAAACACTTAACACTCGTTAGTCCTTAAGGACTGTGGGTGTAAACCCACCATATAACCTCAGGGACTGTTTTTGCCAAAAACCCCAAAGTTAATACACCACAAGGACTTAACTTGCAACAACACCATACAACTTGAAGGGCTTATATTGCCATTTCTCAAAACTATTACCCTGCTCACCCTAAACCAAATTTCCCGCCCAAACAACCCCAGCTACTATTCATCATCCCTGTCAATTCTACCTCGACTTTTGTGCCCCCAAACAAAACCATCACCATCAATCACCCCACCTTAACCTTACTCTATTTACACCCTGGCAATCCCTACAAACCCCATCGGTAGAAGGAAAGTGACAAAGGATTAACGGCTTGAATTTTAGAACTTGGAAGCCAAGACAAATGAAGGGTCAAGATGTGCTTAAAGTCTCTCACAATAAAAACACAACAAGCACAACCCATGACTAAAGATTCGGCTATAAATAGGCTTATTTTCTTTGTAGAAGACAAGTAGAGTAGTTGTAGTTTTAATTTTACTTTTAAATATCTTAATGTATGTTTTCTTGTATTTAAATTTCTGTCTCAAAGCTTTGTAATCCTTTCATAGTTAATGAAATTTTAGTTTTTCAAGTTTTCATGTTTTAAGCAATTTTGAGTTTTATGCCATTCAAGCTTATTTTTATTCACAAGTGTCTTTGTTAAGCTCTTTTAAGCTGATATAATATGTTTTTAACTTATTTAAAGTTTTTGCAAAAGTTTTTGAAAGTTACTGTTACATTAAAAGAAAATTGGAAATTTTGAGCTTTTGGAAGATAAGCTTAACAAGGAAGAGCTTATGGGTTATTTTATAGCTGCTTATTCAATAAGCTGGGTAGGTTAGAGCTTTTTAGGAATTTCTTTCAAGCCCTTGTTTAGAGCAAAGGGCAAAGGTCAGTTTCATTTTCCATTGTTGCTTATTTTTATGACATTTGCTTATTACTGCTTAAATTCCGCTTATGTGTGCTTGTTTCTATTTTGTTTATGCTTATTTATTCTCAATATTGCTTATTTGATCTTGTTTAATGCTTCTTTTAATATGTTCAAGCTTATATGGCATATTTTGAGTTATAAAGGGGTGTTTGGTTTAACCATGTTTATGGGTGAAATGGGTCAGAAATTCATTTTGACACTTGAGTCAGTTTAGCTTAGCCTAGATTAGTCCTAAAAATCAGTTGTTAAGAGTTTTTAAGAGTTAAATTTCAAAATCTTAGTTTATAAAAGTTGTTGTTTGAATTTGTGTGTTCTAAATCTTTCATAACAGCTTATAGAGTTAGGTTTTAAAAAGTGTTGTTTTAAGGTTAATTTTGTGTCCATTAAAGTCTTAAAACAAATTAGAATTAAGGTCCTTAAGCCTGCATTTGTTGTTTTGTGTTTTATAAAATTCTGTCAAAGTTTTTGCTAAGTGTCCTTTAAGACAGAATAGCTTTTTCAATTGCTTTTCCTGGCTTATTCTTAATTTCAAAATTCTTTTTGATTGATGCTACTTGTTCTTTGAGGTCTAAACTTAATCTGTTTTGAGGTTTTAAGATCATAAGGATCTGTTTGTTACCTTATTTTTAAGCTCAAAAAGTCAGTTTTGTAAAGATTAAAAAATTTCTAAGTGATGTGATTTGAGTAAACAGCCTTTTCATTTAGCTTTTTAGTAGCTTATTTGATTTTCAAATTCATTTATATTTACTGATTTTAGAAGCCCTTAGGACAATCTTTAAGCTCATATAAGCCTTATGGCCATAAGGTTCTGATTGAGTGCTAAAAAGTAATCCCAAAAGTGTCCCTTGGGCTTTCTGTTTACTAGTTTTTGGTCAAAGTGCTTATTGAATTTTTATAGCATTTCTGCTTATCTTTCCTTGCTTATTTTAGTTCCCAAGTTCTTATTAGGTGTAGGTTGATATCTTTTTTTGCTTATCTTGTTTTATTTTAGCTTATTAAGTCTACAAATTGCTTAACAGTTTTCCTTTTTTAGTCTTAGTTTAAAAAAAATGCAAATCTTCAGCTTAGTTTCTTAGCTTATTTTTATTCAGTTGTGCTTATTAGGTATTAGTTTTAAGTTAGTCTCAGCTTATTAAGCTCCTGTCTAGTCTCTATTTGTTGTTCAGAGCTTACAGACTTATTTGGCTTTTGGTTTTCAAAAGGTTCTAAACTTTCTCTCTCTCTAGCAACAATTGTTGGCTTATGGGACCTTAATTTCGGACTCATTATACTGCTTTTCAATAAAAGTGCTTTTACAAAAATGTGCTATTTTAAGCTTATGAGAAAAGTCGTTTTTAAAATTTTTTGCAAAAAAATTAAGAGTAGTGGGTCTCTAGGTTGTGAGACACGAGACATCGTACCGAGACTCCCTCCCCGTCAATTTCTCAACCAAGCATTTAGCATACACACGACTTACCACTCATTGGCCGACCAGTAGGCTCATTATGTAGAGTTATGCACAAATTTAGTATATAAGAGGTTTTTCACCCATTTAGCACTTTCTAGCCTTTAATAGCTTTTTTACTAGCTTTATTTATAAGCTCTTTTTCTTAGTTTTATTTTTCTGATGATGCTAGCACTTCTCTTCATGTACTTTTAATGTTTTTTCAGCATTTTTTCTCATTTAGGTTATATTTTAATATTTTATTCATTAAAACTATTTTAAATCATTAACATAAATACAAGTCAAATAAAATCTAATTCTTTTAGAAATTTTCTTTTATTCAGTTTAAGGACTAGGATAATACTAAATTAGCTTTGTAGTGTTAAATTTTTTTAAATTTGTTTTTTAAAAGACGGGTTTTAGATCCCGTTCTCGTTTTTCTTTCGCAGTTTTTAACTTTACAATGCCTTTCATCTCTCTTGTTTTTGAGAACCCATTTTGTTCCAATAGGTCTCACTCCTTTAGGACAGTCAACCAAAACCCAAACATTCTGAATCTTAAACTGTAGAAGCTCTTCTTGCATGGCTTCTACCCAGCTTGGATCTTTGAGAGCATCAAAGATTTTCTTGGGTTCTTCTTGAGATAAGAAACATGAAAATAGGCAATACTGTAGGAGTTCAGGATTAGTCTTTTGATGAATTGTGGCTATGAAGCTTTGTTCTTCCATATTCTTGGTCTTTTGTCTGGTTTGGACAGGAGTATCAACAGGACCAATTATCTGACTCTTTGGATGAACTTTATGAATTCTGAGAGTGGGAGTTGGACTGATTTGAATATCAGTCTCCATGTTGCTTAAATCAGCTTCCACTTTATCCGAACTAACTGAATCAGTTGTATCTCCAAAGAAATCTTCCAACCTGTTTTCAAAGGACATAGCATTGCCCAAAGATGGTGCTTCTGGATAGCTTGAACCCCCCCTTGAAATGATTCTTGGGCCACTTGAGCTTACAGGGGGGATAGATAGACACTCAGTGGGAACAGGTGTACTAACAGTGGGAACTTCAGTTTCTACAGTTGAGGATAGAACATGTTCCACTTGTTCAGCTGTGGGGTCTTTTGTAATAACAGTAGGATTGGTGTTTCCACTACTTTTAGATACATCAATATCGCTGATAATCCTATCTTACTCATTTTGAGGATTACCTTTTTCTGAAAATGCATCTCTGTTCCTTGTAGAATCTTTAGAAGTTGCTATTTGAGCCTCATGAAACTAATTTGGAAGAGCAATGTATCTTAGAGAGGACACATTTTCCTTCAGAGCATTTTCTTTTGTACCTGAAATGTTAGTAAAAGGTGTTCCTGCAACAATAACTGGTACATAGTTCATTGATTTAGTTAAAGAATCAATATCAAATAGCCAATTGGGACCAGTTCCTTTCTCAATGGGTTGATTCTCTAGGAAGTCCACATGCAGGTTCTCATCTATTTTCTTGGTTCTTTTGTTAAATACCCTAAATGCTTTACTATTCAGGGAGTATCCTACAAAGTAACCTTCATCTCCTTTAGCATCAAACTTGCCTAAGTGGTCTAAGGTATTAAGGATCATGACATGACACCCAAATGGTCTTAAGAATCCTATAGCAGGAGATCTACCATTAAACAATTCATAAGGGGTCTTATGTTGGGACTTGTTAACTAAAACCCTGTTTTGAACATAACAAGCAGTGTTAACTGCTTCAGCCCAAAAAGTGACAGGTAGTTTAGCATCAGCTAACATGGTCCTTGCAGCTTCAATGAGAGTTCTATTTCTTCTTTCAGCAACACCATTTTGCTGAGGGGTTCTAGCATTACTAAACTCTCTCTTAATACCTTTCCTAGAACAGAACTCGTCCATTTCTTTATTCCTAAACTCACCCCCATTATCACATCTGATTATTTTTACTTTAAGATCCTTTAGATTTTCTATCTCTGTTATAAAATTCCTAAGAATGCTACTTGTTTCATCCTTAGATTTTAGAAAGAAAGTCCAAGTAAACCTAGAAAAATCATCAGTCACAACTAAGCAATACCATTTATGATTAAGGCTACTGACAGAAGTAGGTCCAAACAAATCCATATGCAAAGTGTAAAGGGGCTTAGTAACAGAATTCACTAACTTAGTCTTACAAAAAGCCTTATGCTGCTTTCCTTTCAGACAAGTAACACAAGTATGGTTATTTTTAAAACTTTTGGAAGGCAAACCTTTAACCAGATTATTCTTAACCAGTTTATTTATGGTCTTAAAGTTCAGATGGCCTAATCTTCTGTGCCACAACATACTTTCATCTTCAGAGGCCTTGGAAATCAGACAGATGAAGTAGCAAATGTATTGACCACTTTGGAAGCTGCTAATGTTCTATCTACTGGAAGCCTTCCCACTGCTGCCCCTGCTGGTGTTGCCACTGCTAGTGGAAGTTTTCCCACTGCTGCAATTTTTACCACTACTAGTGTTACAACACCTTATACAAGAAGGACAAGAGCTTCAAGAGGAATTATTATTGAACCTTCTCACACTACCAGTGTTCCAACCATCAGTGCAAAAGGAAAAGGGAAGGAGAAAATGGTAGAGTTTTCAGGTACAAAGAAGAAGAAGATTCACGAACAGCTAGTGTAACATTTCTCAATTTCAGGTCATTTTACCACTCATATTGTTCGTCACTATTTATTTTGGTCCGATACGCGTTTACTTTTAAATTTACTTTTAAGCTAAATCGCGTAGACTAGAAATAATCATCTAATGTAAACGGTCATCGAATAAATTAAGGTTTACATCAACTAAGTGTTATATAATTATTAAGAAGATAATTATTAACTTTGCGTATTTTATTTTTATTGGTCACGTAAAAGGCTTACGTTTCGAGGTTTCCAAATCCAAACATGTTGAGCTTAACATCCTTTACCCCTGTTTCCCTTAACAACAACAACTGTTGGCTTAGCAGTGGGAACTTTTGAGCCAACAGTTGGAAATTTTGTTCTAGCAGTTGAAACCCAAACTTTATTTTTAACTGCTGTTTTTCTTACAAAGGGTCTTTTTACATGTGAATGTGCTGTTTTAACAAAAGATGTCAATGCTTGGTTAAGCTCATCTTGTTTGTCATGATCATGGTTACCCTTGTCCAGGTTTTCCCTTATTCCACCATGTGTTTGTTTGCAATCAAACTTTAAATTCAAAGCTACCACAATTATAACATGCTTTATTTTGCATCACAAAGTCTTTTCCTAGTTGTTGGGATTTCTGATTGTTCCAATTTCTTTGGTTTCCCCTAACTCTAGGACTTTGTGAGGTGTTCTTGTACATTTCTGCATACTTCACAGTTGGTTTCCTAGACTTTTCAGTATTATTAACTTTAGAGACACTAGGACAACCAGTTTCTTTTATAAACCTAATCATAGGTTTTGATACAACATTACCAACTGATCCTCCTTGTTCAGAGAAAGAGGCACTATTTCTTTTCCATATAGCCTTCTGATCATCACTTACATCTTTTGACACATCTATACTAGGTGTAGGCCTACTATAATCAGTAACAGTGTCATCAACAAACTCAGGCAAACCCATCCAAGACAGATCTTTCTTAGGAGGTGAATAGACTTGTGCAGGAGGGGGTGGGACAGTACTATACTCATTAAATCCCAGACCCTTCTTATCTTTATCTAGTCTTTGATTCCCTAAGAGACTGTCTAGATCTTTTAAAGCATTGTCAAATTTTTCTATTTTAAAGTCTATGCTTTCTTTTTCTTTCTTTACCTCCTCAAGTTCATTCCTGATATTTTCAATTTTATTATCTCTAATCTTTATATCTCTCTCAAGTACTATAATTCTTTCACAGAATTTAATTTCATTTTCTTTAAATTCAACTAATCTAGCCTCAACTTGTGATAAACCTCTTTTGTAGTTATACAAGTCAGTCTCACAATCACTAAGTTCTTCATTTAACTTGATAACTTTATTGTTGAGGTTTTTTGTGTTTTTCCTACATGATTTAGAACAAAAGGAATCATCATATACCTCATTATCTAAACTTGAGCTAGAATTGGCCATAAGAGCATATTCTGTTGGAACTTCCTATTCATCAGCAACAAGAGCATGGTTTTCATCTTCCTCAGCCATATAACTCCAATCCCATCCAATGTCATCAATGGCTATCATTGCCTTAGGAGCAGGCTCTTCCACCTTAGGATCCTTCTTGTAGCTTTCTTTCTTCCCTCTGTCTTGACTCCTTGGTGATCTGCACTCTCTAACAAAATGGCCCATCTTTGGCAATTGACGCATCAATTTGATTTGTCAAACCAGCTACATCAGATCCTTGAATGGTAATCTTTTTACTAGTCTTCTTCCAAAACCTATCAGCCCTCATGCTTAACAAAGCCAAGTTCCACTTTATGTCCATCTCTTCTATATCATCATCATCAATCTGAGAGATGTCCTCATATTTATTAGAGATCCCATTTGGTGAGTAGCTATGAATGCACAAAACCAATATCATAGTAAGGACTGGCAGCATCAACATTAGGGCTCTAGCTGTGGAAAACTTGAAACACTAGCTGTGAGAAGATCCTTGAGCTGTGGAGAACTTTACTTTTTCCTGTGTTTGATGAGGAAATGAAGGCCATTTCTGGAGTTTGACCCTGCTCTTTTGAACTTCAGTTCATATACTTTCGAGATGATTATAACGTATTCCAGACTCATTGTGTCTAGATCTATCCCTGTTTCATCCAAACTATGTGGATACTTGCCATTTGGTGCAAGGACTTGTCAATTACTCTGGTTTAAAATTTTTTACTTAAGTCATCTTGTTTAATTGGGACTCCATGTACTCAGATAACTCACAATAGGCCTGCAAACCTATATAAATGTCTTGTTATGTGTCTCTGATCCTTCAGCCTTATTGTTACCATATTGCTGTCTTCAACTGATTCTTTTTTGTCTTTTTGGTAGAGCTTCATTCTCCAACAATTGGTTTTTTAAAATGGCTTCCCTTCAATTCTTTGGCAGGATAATATTTGATGATTTCTCAACTGATGTTCATTAGGGTGAGCCAAAAAATATCAGTATTTCTTGCCTTGACATCATTTTTTCGTTTCTGCATGTTCTTCAGGCAATCATCAGCCACAGTCTCCATCCTTATCTTTGCAGAACCTTCATCAGCTTTACCTTTGCTTGTTTCTTCCTAGAGGGGCTTTGTAGGATGTCACCAGAACTTATGACTTCCCATGAGCATAGTGTTTATGTTGTTGGTACTCGTGGGATCTGAACTTCCATTGTTCCAAATTTCAGTGTCATGAATTGGAAGTTTTGTTTGAAGTAGAGTTGAGTTGCTATTATATGGGATCCATCTATATTTGTTATTTGGTGATGAGATTGTGTGTTTATACTTCTTGATTAAAGTTTCCTCAATAGGCTATTGTAACCACTTGTTGTTCCCAAACTTGGATCTTTGGCCTTTGCTTGTAAGGGTTATTTGGTCGCCTTGGTTAAATCCAATCTAATCAATGAGAGGAAAGAAATCTTGTTAAAATGTTTCACAAATGTTTTGCGGAATCTAAACCTTCAATGATCAAGAAGAATAACAAATGAATGAAATGACACAGTAAATTACACAAAAAGCTTTATTATTTTGATGTAATAATACGAGTACACAACCAGTATAGGGTTTTATCACAACCCTTAAAGTTATGAGGAAATTGTATATTGAGATGTATCTTTCTACTCTTAACCTAAGACTCCTTTTATAGCATAAGGAGCCTGCTACAAGATTATGACCTAACCGTATCTCCTATTTAAAAGAGTTATACAAAAATATATTCTAATATAACAATAACGCGGGCATTTTGACTTTGAGTTATTCCTTATCTTTAAGACAGCAGTGAACTAACTTCAGCTACAGTTGAATACTTTCTCTAGCATAGTGCGAATACATAACACTAGCAGTGGGAAAATACTCTAGCAGTGGGAATGAACATAACTAGCTGTGGGAATTCCTTGGATCATTTTATTCCCAACAAAAATGAGTTTTAAACTTTTAAAACTTTTGAAAACTGCTTAAAACAACTTAAAAGAGCTTATCAAATTCAGTTTTAAAAACCAAGTGGTCTCAAACAGTAGTAACATGGGTTACTAATGCTTGACCCAAACACCCCTTTAAGTTTTCAAATCCTATTTTTAAGCTATTTTGAACTTATTTAAGCTAAGATTATTAAAACAGATGATAACATGCAATATTAAGGCTTTTTAGGCAAATTACAACAGCTTATAAGCACTTAACAATAAGCAATAAGATTAAGCAGTTTTAAACTTAAAATTAACAGTTTTAATAAAAACATAAGTAATGACATGTAAGCAATATACAATCTAACCAATTAAGCCACATAAACAACTTAAAAGCAACAATAAAGCGTAAGATAACAGTAAATAAGCCAAATAAGCTGTTTTAGCTAAAAATGAAAAAAATAGAGTTACATTGCCTATTTGCTCTAAACAAGGGCCCAATATTAAGCTTACAATAAGCTGATCTACAAGCTCTAGCTTGTCAAAGACAAGCTAGTGAAACCCATAAGCCCATCCAGGTTTGGCTTATCATCCATTTTTAGCTTTTTTTTGAGTAATTTTTGGTAAATGACTTAAACACTATAAGTTATTGAAAAACTTATAATGCTTGAGTTAACAACTTAAGTATGAGATAAAAAAGAGCTTTGGTGGGAGCTTATCTAAACGTATTTAAAACTTAAAAGATTAACTTAAAAACAGTTTTAACGTTAATAAACCTTGGATTTCATTTAATCTTATTAAAACAATAAAAAGTTTAAAATATTAGTACAATAAGACTAAAAGACGTATAATATATGCTGGAAAAACTCTAATACAAAAAACATTAGATGATCAAGGGCTTACACAACATCTATTTATAGAAAAACCAATGTCTTGGGTCTCTTCTTTGTGTGCTACTTCTGTGAGAGGATTGAGAGGTTGTGTTTCTTGTGTGAGTGACTTCAAGTTTTCATCATAGCCATCCAAAATGCTTGTTCACCAAGTAGAGAAATCTGAGCCTTTAATTTTTGTCTCTGTCCTATCAACGAATAAGGTTATAGGGGATTGCCAAGGTGGAATTGGCTTCTTGTGAGTGGGGTTGAGGTTTGAGAGTGATGGGTTTGTTTAATGGTGCAGAGGTCGAATAATTCAAGAGCAAGAGAGAAGAAAAATTATTTTGCAAAATAGGGATTTTTGTGTTCAAGAATTAAGAGTTTAAGGTACAAATCATCTTCCTTGTTTAGTTATAATCATTAATCCATGTAACAATTATTAAGATGGATAATTAGGGTTTCATTAAATCTGTAAATTAATGATGTTTAATATATTACAATGATTAGGGTTTAATTAGGATCATATGGGTGTATTCGTTAGGGTTTAGATCGCGTTAGAACTTGATTTAGATTAGGGCAGAATTTAGGGCTGTGTTGTTCGGCTGTTATCTCGATGATGGTAATAGCTTTTGTCAAGTTTCTGGTGTCTATGATGTAGCTCAGAGAGTCTAGTTTCCAGAAAATCCAGCCATGAAAGTTTTTAAGTTCGGGAAGTCATTCAAATGTTGGTTACGAGAAAAGTTGTCAAAGCAGTAAATTCGGATCAGATTTAGGTGAGATTACGAGGTGTAAAACCCACACTTAAAATTTGAATTAGGATTATCCAACCTATAAGAGTTTAATTCTATGTGTCTATTAAAAATATCCCAAAGGATAGCTTCTGATTTAGATTCTAAGTATGGTTTTTAGGTCCAAACTTTTTAGTGTGCAATCAGATCCGAAACTGAGTAGTTAAAAGTTTGATTTTATTTGGGGCACTTAAGAGGGGAAATAAATTAGTGGAAAAATCATGGAGATAGTAAACTCATGATATTGAACCTGTGATTTTTGGTAAAATTTATAAAGGTCAATAGGTATGGTTTAGAAAATGGTAAAGTGACACTAAAATTATGCATTTTTAGGTAAATGGTAGAACTTTGAAAAAGTATGTAAACAAATTGGTTAATGACGGGCATGGTGTCGGGGTGACCCATGAGGGTAATTAAACACCTTAGACATCCATCATATGATTGTTACATGTGCTTAAGCTTTTGGCTTAGTAGCGTGTAACACGTGTTGTTTTGTTGTTTAGATTTGTTGTAGGTTTGTGGAAGCTGCAAAGAAATAGGTGAGTTTTATAGCCCATTTTTCATATGTTTTCTTAGGGTGAAAATGATGTATATAAGTATTAATGTTTAGTTACTCTTGTGATAATGTATTTTAAATAAAGGCTTATGGTATACGAGACTATTGTAAGTTGATGGGATACTTGCTTAATGGATACGGGGTTGTTGTGCCTTTGAGCGTGACCGTTCATGGCATTGATGGATTTTTAGTAGTGAGGTTGACCGTCTCATTGTTGTGGTTGTTAGAGTAGTGAGCGTGTCCGTCTCCCACTGCTGTGGGGTTTTGTTAGTAGCGAGCGTGACCGTTCATTGCTGTAGGATTGTTATCGTAGTGAGTGTGACCGTCTCATTGCTTGGGGATTGTTGATAGTGAGCGTGATGTCTTGTTTATGTGGACGTGTTGTACGTTTTCGTTTCTATGTTTGTGACCAATAAGCATTAGTGTGAAACGTCTCATGGGATTGATGTGTATTGCATGTTAGCTTTATGATAGATTGTTGTATGTCCTGTCATGCTTTGTTTTACTTATCCAATGATTTTTTAAACAGAGAGTTATTGGGTGTCTAAAACATTTGACTCCACACTTTATGTTGACGTTTTAAGAATCATGTTCAGTAGTGAGCATCATAGGAATAAGTTAGAGAGATAGTGGCCAGAAAGTGAGATCGTAGAATGCATGGAGTTTATTGCTTTATTGTCTTGAATTTGCATTGTTTGGATTATGGATAATTGTTGCATGTCTTTCTATTGGCAAGAACTTTCGTTTCATCAATAAAGATGCCTTTTGGATTTTGGTTAGTTTTATGGGTATTGTTATGACACTTTGTGTCTATGCTTTACTTATTTATTTCATATAGAATTCTCTGTATAGACGCCATTGTTTTTGTGATGTTATCCTTTCTCATTACGCACTCAGTTTTCGCCTTTGCTGGGGGTGTGACAGATTGGTATCAGAGCCTTTGGTTATAGAGAAGTAGGTGGTTGAGCCTAGACTATAACCTAGGGGTCCTTCATGTAGATGCATTTAGGGATTAAGTGTTTAATTGCCTATAACTGCATATGACTTTCCCTTCTATTTTTTGCAAAGTTTATTATATTTTATATTTTGCTAAGTATTATTTTTAGTTATTTTGCTCTACCTCTACTTCTGATATGATATGTATTACTTTCTTTGTATTTTAGCTATGTTTTTCCCTCACCCGTAAGAAGTCTCGTTGGGGAAACATTTTCCAACTGGACCTGAAGCGTTTTGAGGAGCTTTCTTGTAGGAAATCCGAATGAGATTGGATAGTTGATCGGTTAGTCATATGCACGTAATAAAGGCTGGACCCGCGGAGTCGGGTGATTCTTGCAGAGACAAAGTCAAACCCAAGCGAGGCCCAACATACGTTTGATCCCGTCCTTTACCTCGTCATGTTGTTATTGATTATTTCTTTCGGATATTTCGTATTTTGGGAGTCGTTGTGAGACTTTCGTTCCTTTATGTCGTTGCTGATTTCATTTGATATATGTAAAGTAGTTTATTTGATGGGAGTTTCTTTTTTATGTTAAGTTAGAGTGGTTTAAGTTGTGCAATGTGGTATATGGTGCTTATATGTGTATTTGATTGATATGGGTGTAAATCTTGAAGTACTGTTACACGTGTGAAAGGAGGCACGTATATTTTATGGGTAGACAATACATAATTATTAAGTATAAAGGCATCACACACGTAGACTTGTGACCATGATTGCATTTATTTATGTTTGGTTGTATGGTGGTAGTGTAATATGTTTTTTTTATCGATATGTGTATTCATGATAAGGATGGTGGTATGGGTAGAGAATTATTCTCTTACCCTAATTGGAGGATATGTTAAGCTGAGTTGTTTTGTTAGTAAGCTTTCCCTTCTATATAGTATTTGTGGAATACCTTGTTTGCTATTATAGAGGTTGCTCGTTTGCTCGGTTATTTGTTCGGATTTCCTAAGTCTAAATTTAGCATCCCTTCATCATACTTTTATTAGTAAGGATACCTGATTTTCCTATTCGACGTCTCGATGTATATTGGTTGTTCGGAATCTGCTTTTTCAGATATAGCCGCGTTTCGTTAGTTCTTTCATTGCATTGACTTCTCGTATGAGTATCAAACGTTTCTTTTAAGCACTAATTGTTCCTAACATATTAGTGTGTATCATTACTCCCTTGATTGTATATCCCTTGGTTTTCGTAACCCATTGGCGACGTGTTAGTATCGATGCTTTTAGGTTTGCGTTGTCGATCGTTATTTTGGATAAGACCGTACGTTTTCTTTTGGGTACGTAACGTCTTGCATGAGTTTTCTTGTACGAGTTCGTTTGATTCTATGTTGAGTATATGGTTCCTGGTATTTTCTTTCGTTTTCAAACAATAGAATTGTGTTAGAGTCTGTAGGTGTTTTACGGATGCTGTTGGTATTATGGTGTCATTTGATTGAGTAACATATTTCATAATTGATGTCTAATTTAACAATCTCTTGAAATTATGGTGTTAGTGATTGAGAAAAAATGTGTTCTCAAAATGATTCTTTGTAAAAAGAATTCTGTTTAAATGGTCGATACAACTAGATATGAAAAATTTTTAAGTGGTTTAATAAATTTTATTTTATTATAAAAAGCTGGTTTAAAGTGATTCATCGTGGTAAGGTACGATATATCATTAGATAACCATTTCTAGATTTTTTTTATGACAACCAAAATAAATTTTATAAAGATTAAATTTAAGACAATTTTATTTATTATTTAAAACGATTTTTATACATAAAGTGACTTTCTTAATTTAAATTGATTTTTATAAAAATATCATTTAATTTGGTCTTTCGAGTAATGTCGATAATTGGTATAAGAATTTCCGTCTTTCGTATTGATATATTTTTATTATGTGTTCATTTGTCGTGGTACGTCTGTTGATTTCTTTCGTTGCGTTTTTGCTCGGTGCATATACGTATCCTTTCTTTCAAAGGATTCTTATGTCATTTGATCCACGTCTATTTGCATATGTGGAATCTCCTATATGCATTCTAGCCTTTGACTCGATATTCGTTTGTTATCCTATTCGATTGTTCGTAACCCTTGGAGTTCGTTGATACCGTTGAGTCGTGGAAGCTTTGATGTGCTTGTGGGAATGGACCGGTTGTCCAAGAGGAAGTTTGGGATAGTATGTCATGGGAAGGTGGTTAGGATACCGTTGGAAGGTGATGAGATACTTCAGGTTCATGGTGAACGTACTCAAGGAGTCGTGAAAACCTTAATGAACACAAAGGTAGATGAACCAAAATTAAGTGATATTTCCGTTGTACGAGATTCATTGATGTGTTTCTGAAAGATTTGTCGATGACCACCACGAGGACAAGTTGAATTCCGCATAGATTTAGTTCATGGAGCGACGCCAGTTGCAAAGTCTCCATATCGTCTAGCACCCTTAGAAATGCAAGAATTGTCTGAACAACTTCAAGAGTTGCAAGACGAAGGTTTTATACGACCTAGTCATTTTCCTTGAGGAGCACCAGTGTTGTTTCCTAAAGGAGGGGATACTGTGACAACCATGACTTGAGCAGGTTAGTCAAACTATTAGTGTTGACTTATGTATCTGTTGCAATGAATGGGTTATGTGTTATATGTGTTTATATGTGTTTATGTGTGTTGTGTGGGATATGTGAGATTTGATAATCAATCCATTAAGCGTGATCATCTCATTGGGATACTACTCCTCTCTCGCGCATAGACTATATAAAGCTTGTTTCTACAGATTGGTTTAAAGCCCATTAACTTCCCTTACATGATGCGCGGATCAAAAGTACGAGTGGGGCCGCAGAATGAAAAAAAAGGCTTTCCAGACTTTGAGAATGATTGTGGTTGTGAACGCTGTCGATAAATCGATGTAAATGAGGTTGATTGCGTTGAGTAGAAGGAAAGTGAAATAAGACGAGTAGTAGTAAGAGCAAGGTCCCCATGACATATGAGTCAAGTGTTAAGGACAAGATATTGACTACTTCAAGTGAGACGTCCAAGGTAGAGACAGGCGACAGCGAAATGTGCCGTGAATGGGACAACAAATGCGTAAAAGAGGGAAGTTGATGGTTAAGTACACTTATGGATTACTATGTCATATCCCCCCGCCGGAGGTGGTGTTTGTTGGGTTACTTTGGTAGGATCGTTTGTGAGTTCTGTGGGAGCGTGATGGAGGGTACACTTCTCGGATCGTATATCATAATCTATGAGTACCTATATTTACACATGAAGTACCTTCTAATTAATATGAGTTTAGTGAGATATATTATTCAGCGCCTCTAACCATCCAGGTTAAGGAAGGGAATGTAGGTAAAGGAAAATGTAGATGTTGGATGGTCGTTTGGTGGTGGTTGTGGGCGTGGACTGGAATTGCGTTTAAGTAAGGAATATGAACGATGTGAAACTTGACGTGTTCGAGCGATGGCTCTATGTCTATTCAGTATGGAGTAAGAGGAATGATTACTGGCCAGCCCAAAGTGAGGGATCAAGAAGGAAATATTACTCGCAGATATACTACATGGTTTTAGATCAAAGATGGGAAAGAAAAGGAGCGAGAGTTTATATTTTATGGATCGTATTTAGTTTCATTAGTAGGAAGTTAAAATGGACGATCCCATGCATCAAGGTACTCTTAGTTACATTAGGGAGCGGGTATAGAGTACTATGTAAACTTAGAGCCATGTAATGGTGACCTTGAAAAGGAGAAAGGGATTCGCTATCTATGTTAGGGCCAAAAAAAAAATTTTTTTTTTTTTTTTTGGGACATGTTTTATAAGGAGGTGATGACTGCAATGTCCAAGACTTTGGCTTGCTGTGCAACAGCCTGAGATATTGATGCGAAAATAAGATTAGAACACATGGAAATTTTATCACTTAATTTCCTAAGATCAAAGTAGGAGTTTGATCGTGATTTTGGGGATGGTCGATTTAGACTGACAAGTTAGCTCATTTTCTGTATACAAGAAGATTTCAAGATGTGGAAGTGTTGGATTGGCAAAGATTTATATTGACTGAGTAGTAGAAGGACTGGAATTTTGGTAATGATCAACTCAGATTGAAATGGATGATTTACCTCGTGGTTTTGGCAGACGCTGCAGAAAGTGTTAGAGACACGATTGGATTTGAGTATCGCTTAGCATCCTCAAGCGGATGGACAAAGTGAACGTATGATTCAGACTTTGGGAAGATATAATGAGGGCATGTGTTATTGATTTTGGTTGTAGTTATCACGAGCATTTGGTGTGCTATGTTTGAAGCTTTGTATGGAATGAAATGTAGGTCGCATGTTTTATGGGCAGAGATTGGAGAGAGTAGTTTGACTGGGCCTGAGTTAGTACTAGATACGACAGATAAGGTAGTATTGACAAAAGAAAAGCTCAAAGCGGCGAGAGATCGTCAAAAGAGCTATGCTGATAATAGGCGCAAACCGTTAGAGTTTGAGGTAGGAGATCGGGTTATGCTAAAAGTGTCGCCTTGGAAAGGCGTAATTCGCTTTGGGAAAAAGGGTAAGTTAGCACTGAGATATGTAGGGCCATTTGAGATTCTTGAAAGAATCGGTCCTGTAGCTTATCGGTTGAGATTGCCTAAGGAATTGAGTGGAGTACATGACACGTTTCATGTGTCAAACCTAAAGAAGTGTTTGGCGGATGCTAGTTTGCATGTGCCATTGGACGAGATTAAGGTTGACAAAACTCTTCGTTTTGTTGAGGAACCTGTAGAGATAATGGACCGTGAAGTTAAGAGTTTAAAGCGTAGTAGGATTTTGCTTGTGAAAGTTCATTGGAATTCAAAGCGTGGTCCCGAGTTCACTTGGGAGCGCGAAGACCCATTTGATGTCTAGTTTCAGTTATTTGTTGATCGTGCTGTTGAATCGGCTAGTTAAATCTTGGGACGATATTTCCTTAAAGAGGGGATAATGTGACAACCGTGATTTGAGCAAGTTAGTTTAAACCTTTAGAAATGGCTAAGAGTTCATTTTTATGTGTGTAAGTGTTGTGCTATGTGAATTTATGTGGGCTAAGTGAGTTAATTATGTGCTTGATATCATTTTTGAGGGTGTTTGGGCATTCTTTGGAGTGTGTTTTGAGTTTGGTGTTGTTTAAGTATATGTTCATTCGTTCACGTGTTTTTGGGTGATAAGTTTATGAATGACGTGTGTGCATGCATTGCTACGTCAATACTTGGTTTTAAGGATTAATCGTTTATAGGAAGTGTGTGATATGAGAAAGGAATAATGTGGTTGAAATATGGAAGTTGGTAGTAAACTTTCCATATATAGAAAGTGAATTAGGAAATGAAAAATTATTTTTAGAAAGTAGTTTATAAGCAAAATGATTTACCAAATTAGCTTAGGTTTTTATAAAAACTGAAGGTATTAAAGGTAATTAATTTTAAAAAAATATTTTTTTACACATGAATAGTAAATATGAATTTTGGGGAAAAAAAGAAAAAAAAGGAAATAAAAGCCTAATTAAACTAGGACTCTAATTAGAAATTATCTAGGATTATTCTAGGGGCTTATAAATACAAAAAAATAAAATCCCAAACCCCCCTGTTGCTTGTTCAGCGACTCCAATCGAGAAAAAGAAGGGAAAAAAATTAGGGTTGATGTTGTTGAAGGAATCAAGCTTTAAGGTAGTTTAGTTTTTTTTTAATTAGTTTTAATCATTTATTTAATTCATTAACATGAGTTATGGTGGATCTGGGTTCTAATATTTTGTTAAATTAAGTTTTTAAACTAATTAAGGTTCTTAGTAATCAATTAGATGCGAGTTGGTGTAATCGTTAGGGTTTAGATTGTAACACCCCCAAATAGGGTCGCAGCGGAATAAGGGTTCCGTGGGTTGGTCGATTGTTACTTATAGATCAATACAAGGATCTATATAGAACGACAAAAATCGTTTTGAAAACTGATACATTGGATTTAACAAATATTTGATACATTAGCCCAAGCTTTAACTTGTTCTCTGATTTATTTATTTACAAAAGATACTGGTTTAAAAACATAAAACAACCATATCTTTAGCATGTTCCAAATACAAAATCACATTGTAATCCTTGGCCCTTATGCTTACTGAATCTCCTGAAAAATTGCTTAAAAACGTCAATAATAATGTTGGTGAATTCATAGGTTTGAAATCATAATATGCAGGACCGCATGACTTTCCCGTGATAATGCAACACATGCAGATAATCACAAAACTAGTTACTTTACACTAAGCTATGAAATGAAGCTCGACAAGCTTTCTTGCAAATAAAATATTATTGCAATTTACGCCCATCTGGATGTCTAACCCTAAACATCCCAAATTCGACATGCTATAACGTTCGTTCCTAGTGATAGCTAGTCACCTGAACGGGGAGGTCGTTTCCCAAATAGATCTCTTAAATAACATTCGCGCTCACATAATGTAATTCTCAACTACATCTATGCAATTGACAGTTCATGACATGGGACTTAACTGGGTTTATCCAAACTAGGCAAACATGTAATCAATACTTGCGTCCATAATTTATTAGAAAACGAAATGTTTCACGGCATAATTATAAATATGAAATCGTAAAAAAATGTGGGCTCATGAACTCACTGAGTTTTGATAATCCAAATATCGCTAGATTAAAGTGTCAGTAAAAGATCCGAATGCACTAAAATTATCATAGGTCGTTATAAGACCGAGTACTTGAATATAATCTTATAGTTGTTACATCGTACTATCGTTCGGGCTATCATAATTTAAGAGGTCATGACATGACGTTCGAGGAGTTAGGACACTTTAAAGAGTAAGCCAGACAACTCGTCGATACGCCATCGATAGAGGCTCATTATAAAACTCCTTGTAATTTTTTACTTTGATAACAACATATAATTCTATATAGTTCAATCACCACTAATGGTTTTGGTTAAATTAAGTTTAATAAGTAAAAAGTTTCTAATTATCGTTTTAGTATAAAACATAGCATTCACTTTGGTTTTTAGTCGATTTTAAGTTTATTATGCCATTTTTCGTATTAGGACGAGTTATAATTTGATATTTTCTATATTTTGACCCTTGCCGTGATCAGTAACTTGATTGTTCACATCTAGACCCCGTGACTTTTATTTAAATCGTATTTGTTGTCGTAAAACCCGTAAATGTCGTATTTTATTCGTTATAGCTCCGTTTTTAACGATTCTTTCGAGGACGTTCTCGTTTTTGAAAGTTTTATAATTTTATGAGGTTTACAAAAATATAACTTTCTGTCATGAATAGTAACTTTTATAAAAATAGTTTTATAAAAGTATTAATTGTCGTAAACTCGCGAAATTCATAACTCATTCGTTATTAATTGAAAAATTACGATTCTTATCATTTTGGAATCCTAAAAATATGTATTATTTGTTAAAAATATCAAACTAGCTGTTTGATATAAGTTTTATAAAAGTTATTTTATAAACTCGTGTTAATTAACCGTATATATCGTTTTACGTAACTTTTTCGTTATTAATCCGTTTGACAAGTTTCTTACCTTTTCGGAATCGTGTCGTGATTTGTATTATCTTATAAAAAGATAAAATCCTATGTTTAAAATTCGAAAACCTACTGACCCATGTGATCTTTTACATAATTCATTTATATATTATGTTTTATATATACTTTTAAATCTTACTATTTATCACAAATCTTTTATCATTATATACATTCAAATATTAAATGTCCATAATGTTCATAAGTTCATATTTGTCCAAGATCATCAAGATCATAAGTTATTTACTTTACATGAAATCATAACTTTCTTAATTAACTTTTATTTACAAGTTTACATATGAACTTTTTATACTTAAACCAAGATTGTACAAGACTTATATATCCTTTATTTCATGATATTACCATCATCATAACATGTGAGAAAGTGTACAAAATCATAATCACAAGAAAAATTATATTTTTCATGTTCAAAAGTATTCCTAATGGTGATTTCACTAAATAGCACATCATATTTATAAAAACTCATAACATGAAAGCATAAAGGTTTAAAATAGACCTTATGATGAATGATGATGATGAGAAACAAATGCTAAACCCGTGTTTAGCCTTAAAACCAAAGCTTGCACTTAAGAAACCCTAGTTTTCTCAAGAAAACCCTAATCTTGCTTTTACTTGATTATAACTTGCAAATGGTGATTCAATGGTTGGAAACACCTTAGAATAACTTATAATGGATGTGTATAAGTGTGTATGGGTTGTATAAAAATTGCTATGGATTTGGTAGAGTGCTTGAACAATGCCGTAGCATTATAGAGATGGGGAGAGAAAGATTTTGAAAATTTACTAAGTGTTATTGTATGAAAGTGTTATATCTCTTATGTATAGATGCAAGTATGGTGCAAGGTATGGTCTAGGAGTCAAAGTAAGGTGCAAGGGATGGTCTCTTAGTCTTAGGTATGGCCATAGTTATGGTCTTTAGTCAAAAGACAAGGTATGGTGTGTCATGAAGAAGTATGGTGCATGTTTGACCAAAATGGATGATTTTCATTATATCTTTGCCATAATTTCGGCATAGATATGATATACATGATATATTTTTCCAACTTTTATGTATTGGGTATAAAAGTGGGTATTTGTTGAAGCGTAGAAAAGTTTTGGTGGTTCCGGGAGTGTCTAAACGCAATTTATCGCGAAACGTATACTCTTTACGTATCCGATAAAAATAAAATGAACAAAGTTAATAATTATTCTCAAAATAATTATATAACCCTTGATTGATGTAAACATTTAATTGTTTGATGCCCGTTTACATTGAACGCTAATTTTTAGCTTACGCGATTTAGCTTAATATTTATGATTTCAAGCAAACACGTACAATTCAAAAAGGTACATTGTGAATTTATTGATGTCGTCAATGACTTGAAAACACAGGGTGTTATAGACTTCCCCCGTTAAACGAGCCTTGTCCTCAAGGCTCACGATGCAGCACTTGACGACGATGCGGTCTTGGTGAAGAGGTGTGGGTATTTCTTCTTGAATTGGTCTTCACGTTCCCATGTGAACTCAGGACCTCTCTTGGAGTTCCATCGAACTTTGACTAATGGGATCCGACTTCGCTTCAACCGTTTAACTTCACGGCCCACTATTTCTAATGGTTCCTCAACAAAATGAAGCTTGTCATCAAGATGAAGTCCATCCAACAGCACGGCTAATGGTTCGTCGGCGTAGCACTTCTTCAAGTTGGATACGTGAAACATATTGTGAACCTTGCTCAGCTCTTGAGGAAACTCAAGCTTTGTAAGCAACAGATCCAACCTTTTCCATCACCTTGGATGGTCTAACATACCTGGGGTTTAGCTTCCCCCGTTTGCCAAAGCGTACTTCTCCTTTCTAAGGTGATACCTTAAGCATAACTCGGTGGACAACTTGAAATTCTACTAGCTTACGTCTCACATCGGCGTAACTCCTTTAGCGAGTAAGTTTAATAGTGGATTGTCCTAGGCGACTAGTGATGTGTCTCGGCTTCTTGGCTTAGGATTTGATGTCGACTTCAGTGTAAGATGGTGTAAGAGTTTACTTAGTTATCAGGATTATTAGTTTGGTTCCTCGTGATAGATATGTTTTATGAATACGTACACAAAACTTGATATAAATAGAAAATTGTTTTCTCGACGAGCAGTTTTAAGGTGACTACTCTCAGCATGGCATGGTCCTTCCTGAATTATACATAGTTGATCAGGCTATGTATATTTGAGGGCTAACGATGCGATGCTCATTTTCGTCAAAATAGTGTTATAATTTGACTTTCAAAGTAGAAAGTTAAAGTAAGGTTGACGAAATTTTCACAACACATTGATTTGATAGGTAATTTGAAATTGTTCGTACAACGGAAATTTAAGAGAAATACAACGAGGACTCCTAAGGAGGTAAAGTCTAAGATAGTTCCAACTTAGGATTTATTAGGCAAAGCGAGACAACTTTCTCTTTTAAGCTTCGATCTCGTCTTCAATGTTGTTAGGGTCTTGATCGGTTTCTCCTCCTCCTAAGGCAAGCACCATTCCATGTGTTCCAGTACCTTCAGCTTGGTTTCCATGGTTTCGGTTCTTTAATTTTGGGCAATCACTCTTGTAGTGCCCTTGGTTCCCACATTCATAACAAGTGAGGGTTCTTTGATTATTAGTAGCAGCAGAACTCCAACAGTCTCGGGTCAAATGACCGACCCTCTTGCAGTTTGCGCATTTTACAGTGCATGGGCCATTGTGGTGAAACTTGCACTTGTTGCACAGCGGTAGAGTTCCAGCATACTCTTTTCTTTCACCAGTCATCGCAGACTTAGTGAGTCGGATCAACGAATCACCCCAAATTTGTATCATAGCCTGAACGTCTTGAGAAGCTTCGTGACAAACATCCATAGTGATGTTGAGTCCCCACTTCCTCATGAATCTTAGGCTGTACCAACAATCTGACGCCTTTGATGTTCGGACCTTGACCTTAGCAAGTCAAACACTTTTCACATAAGAGCTATGTCGGCTTTCATGTTGGGCCACCCAATAACTTTTCATGTCTTGGTACATTTTGTCGGAACCCGGATAAAGAGATTTTTGATTTGTGGGACTCGTGCATGATCACAGTCCGCAAATCGCCATAACAAGGTAACCAGCTCCGGCCATTAAGGCACAGGGTTCCATCCGCACGTGGTTCCAACTTTTGCTCTCTAATTGCTTCTGGAAATTTAGCATTTTCAATCAACATTCCCCCAACGTCTTCATTCTTAATGTTCTCTGGTCTTCGCGCTTCGGTCTGAGCATTTAAGATCTGTTTGGGAAGATCCAAACTAATAGTCATAACCAAGGCTCGAACTCTTAACGGTGGTTCTTGTTCTTTCCTGCTCAAAGCATTAGCAACAACATTTGCTTTCCCAAAGTGATAACGAATATCTCAATCGTAATCACTTAGCAACTCTAACCATCGGCGTTGCCCCATGTTCAACTCTTTTTGATCTAAAATGTATTGCAAACTCTTGTGATCGGTGAACACCGTACACTTAGTTCCATATACATAACGTCTCCAGATCTTGAGAGCGAACACCACTGCACCAAGTTCTAAATCATGAGTCGTATAGTTCTTCTCATGAATTTCTAACTGGCGTGATGCATAAGAAATCACCTTTTCTCTTAGTATCAACACAGCGCCCAAACCCTTTTTTTTGAAGTGTCGCAGTATGCGATGAAATCTTCGCTTCCTTCAGGTAATGTAAGGATTGGTACACTGCATAACTTCTGCTTCAACAGTTGAAAAGCTGCTTCTTGTTTATCGCCCCAAACAAACTTGACTTTCTTCTGAGTAAGCTTAGTCATTGGTTTGGCGATCTTTGAAAACCCTTCAATGAATCTTCGATAATACCCAGCAAGACCTAAAAATTGATGAATCTCCGTTGGTGACTTAGGAGATGTCCAATCTTTAATAGATTCAATCTTGGCTGGATCCACATGAATTCCTTCACTATCGATCCTATGACCGAGGAACAGTACTTTGGAAATCCAAAATTCACATTTGGAAAACTTAGCATACAACTCTTCCTTCTTAAGAAATTCTAAGATTTGCTTAAGGTGTTCTTCGTGTTCTTGCTTGTTCTTCGAGTATATCAGAATATCGTCAATAAAGACAATCACGAATTTATCAGATATGGTTTACACACCCGATTCATAAGGTCCATGAATACGGCAGGTGCGTTTGTCAAACCAAACGGCATAACTTGAAATTCGTAGTGGCCGTAACGAGTTCTGAAGGCAGTCTTCGGAATGTCTTCTTCTCGAACCCTCAATTGGTGATAACCTGACCTTAGGTCGATCTTCGAGTAAACACTCGACCCTTGAAGCTGATCAAATAAATCATCAATTCTGGTGAGTCGATAACGGTTCTTCACTGTCAGTTTGTTTAATTCCTGATAGTCAATACACATCCGGAATGATCCATCCTTCTTCTTGACAAACAAGACCAGAGCTCCCCAAGGTGAGGAACTGGGTCTTATAAAGCCTTTGTCGGATAGCTCTTTCAGTTGCTCAGATAACTCTTTCATTTCGGAGGGCGCCAATCGATAAGGTGCCCGTGCTACTGGTGCAGCAACAGGTACCAAATCAATTTGAAACTCTGCAAGTCCTCAGGAAGTACTTCAGGAAAGTCTCGAACTATTGGTACGCCCTTAAGTCGCTTCTTCTCCGACTTGTCTTCAACCTCCTTTGCAGTGACATGTGCCAAAAAGATAGGAAATGCTTTTTCCATGTGCTTCTGCGTTTTAGTGCATGAAATGATGTTTAATCGTGTCACATTTCCCTGGGTACTTCCATCACCATGTATGATTAAGGTTTTATTTCTTCAGGGGATGCGAACAATCTTCTCGGCACACACAATGACCTCTTGGTACTTTGCCAACCAATCCATACCGAATATAGCATCAAAACTACCAAGTTCTACAGGCATTAAGTTTATGTTGAATTGGTGGTTTTGGAAGTTTATTGTGCAACCCTTAAGGATAGTGTTCAACCCAATTATTCTCCCGTCAGCTAGTTCGATATCATAATAGTGAGCTAGGGTAGATGGTGTGATGTCAATCTGGGTGCTAAATACAGTAGACACAAAACTTCGATTGGCACCCGTATCAAATAAGATATAAGAATAGCGGTTGTTTAGAAGGAACGTACCCGCAACGACATTGTCTGGGTTTGCCCCTGCATTTCCAACGACATACACCTTCGCTGGAGCCCTGTCATTCCCAGCTTGATTACCACGGTCATTGTTTCTCAGTTTTGGGCAGTTTCTTCTAAAATGTCCTTGAGCTCTACACTCATAGCAACCGTTGCCCTTCTGATTATTGTTGTTGTTGTTGTGGTTGTTGTTGTTGTTATTGTTGTTGTTGACATTTGCAGGTCGGCTTCTACAATCCTGGGTCAGATGGCCAACCCTCTTGCAGTTATTGCACCTAGGTGGACAAGGACCTTCATGATTGTAATTACACTTGGAACACAGAGGTTTAAACCCGGCGTATAATTTCCTACCACTATTGCCTGCGGTGTAAGCCTGGCCTATGTTCTGCCTCTTATTCTGCTGTTGTTGGTTTTGATTGTTCTTGGAAAGATCATCATACTTTCTTTTCCTTTCTGCCTGACATTCAGCATAGGCATGGGTCTTTTCATCCATCAGCTCAGTTGTAAACTCAGTAGCCTCTTGCATAGTTTTCAGCTTTGATGCCTTTACACTGCCATGTATCATATCGGGCAAGCCACCGATATACTTTTCAATCTTGTCTATCTCTTCTGGGAACATCCTGGAACACATCAAAGCTAGTTGCTGAAATCGTCGACTATAGGCCACCACATCGGTGCCCCTAACCTTAAGATTCCACATTTCAGACTCAATCTTCTTGATCTCACCCCTTGGGCAGTACTTATCAGTCATCATTTTCTTCAGTGCTGCCCATGGCATGGCATGAGCTGCTTCAGGAGTAGTGGTCTTAACATGGGCATTCCACCATGTAAGAGCATCGTCTTGTAGAGTGCAAGTTGCGAATTTGACTTGACTAGCTGCCGTGCAATTGCTAATGCTAAACACAGACTCCATTTTCTCAAACCATCGAGTGAGTCTGACAACTCCCTCAGTGCCTTTGAAGTCCAAAGGTTTGCATTTCAAGAATTCAGAGTAAGAGCATTCGCGAGCAGTTTGTGCTGGCCTTGGTCCTGAACCATTGCTGTTATAGCCATTCCTAACCCTGCTTGCTTCTGCTTCAGCCATTGCAGCAGCAACTCCTTGGTCAATTAAGGCCTGAAGTTGTGCCTCAGTAACAGTTGTGGTGGGTGTTGCATTTGGGGTTGGTGTGACTGGAGTTGACCTTGTGGTTCTCTTTGGTGCCATTTTCTTCAATCACAAGAGAATACAATACCTGTTAGATTTCAATACAATCATAACGTGACATAACATATACATCATAAGTAAAATGAAATCACATCACATAGTAAAATATACAACCAACACAAGATTGACATAACATAATACATCCATTCTATATATATAATCTGGAAATATACATGATCTGTTTGGTACACAATGATTCCCTATCGCTAGGTTACAAAATGAAAATAAACCTAGAGCCTTACTAGCCGGGAGTTACCCGTAATACATAGTAGGCTATACAGGATAGCTAATCAGAAATAAAAGATCTATACTGCCTGCTAGCTAGGAGTAACCCATAAAAACTTAACAGACTGCATAGTAGCTACAATCATAACTAAAGTCTAGGAACTGCTACCAGTGTCCTCCAATGTGTCAAAGCGTGCTCCAGCCTCCAAGGCATGGTTACGCATGATATGCTGAATAGCCAAATCATCTGCAGCCTGACGCTGCCACTCGTGGCGACGCACCTTAGTCTCTAATACTGTAGCTCGCACCTCTAATGCCCTGCAGTAAGCTTCAGACCTAGCCAAGTCCTGACGGGTCTCCATACTCTCTTGCTCGTAAGCAAGTCTCTCTCTCCTCAATACCTCAATCTCAGCTCTCACAGCTGCACGATACTTCTGGGCATCGTGATGTCATGAGTAAAACTCCGAACTCTCTCTACTGCGAACATCTACCTGGTAACTGACCCTCATGTTGACCATCTCTAAGGCGGTCATCATCCTCCTCTTAGTATCTCGGATCCTGGTCTCCATAGTGTCTACAGAACTGCCATCGACTCTATGGGCCATAGTGGGTCCTGGCTGTCTCGCAGCAGCAGCAGCAAAACTCTCTCCAACCTTACACCCAGGTTTGGGAGTAGTAAGTAGTAGTCTCTTCCGAGGCGGCATGTCAGCCTCGGGAATATCAGCTCTGCGGCTAGTAGATGGTGCAGGTGGAGGTATAGGTAATAATGATGGTGTCCCTGATGGGTGTAGTGCATGATGGAGGGATGATGCTACATCTCTCATCTCAACCTCGAGTGCTCTAGGACTAAGAGGTCGAATACGTGGAGATAAAAAGAATGGTGGTAGTAGAGGTGTAGGTGCCTCATCCTCAGCTGGCACTAAGTCCTCAGGATGCTCAGGCTCAGGAATGTACACTGGTACATGGTCCTCAGGTACATACTCTGGATATCGTGGTGCCTGCTCAAACAACTGTTGGGAAGGCCTCCTCTTTTTAGTAAGGATCCACGATGGAATATCCAAGATCGTGCCTCAGAGTGACAGACGTATAGGTAACCGCGGAATCGGCTGACATGACTGCTGTGACTAGCAGAAATAACTTATATGAGTATATTATATAAAAAAATTTATTTTTAAAAAAAAAAAAAACAAAAAAAAAAATTATTTTTTAAATAACAAACAAAAACAAAATTTTTTTTTTTTTTTTAATTTTTTTTTTAAAAAAAAAAAAAAAAAAAAAAAAAAAAAAAAAAACACAAACATTAAAAAAAAATAAAAAAAAAAAAAAAAAACCCCCCACCAAAAACAAAATCACCCCCCACCCCCCACAAAAACAAATATTAAAAAAAAAAAAAAAAAGAAAAAAAACACAAAACAAAAAAAAATGGCTCTATAGTAATATACATTTCTATAATAACATTTATATCAATGACGAATGCTCTAGTCCAAATAAAACTAATGCACAAGTAGTGTATTGCCAAGAATGTATGCACTTTTGTATGTCCGTGTAATCCCCCTTGTTATAAAACAACTTTTGAAAAAGGTTATAGTCCAGCAAAACATTTGACCTGGTTCTCTATAACCTTGGCTCTTGATACCAATCTGTAACACCCCCAAATTGGGTCGCAGCGGAATAAGGGTCCGGGGCGTGTTACTTCATAGATCAATAACACAAGATATATATAGAACGACCAAAAAGTCATTTGAAAACGATACATTGGATTTAACAAAATAATTGTTACATAAGCCCGAAGCTTAACAGTTCACTTGATCCAAATACAAGATTTTTAGCCCATAACAATACAACAAATATGAAATGTGACAAATCTTTAATGCATGTTATCCATTCAAAACACCAATCTAATCCATTGCACCTGTGCTTATTGATCCCCTGAAAAACATTGCTTTAAAACGTCAACAATAATGTTGGTGAATTCATAGGTTTGATAAATCATATATTGTAGGACCACAAGATCTCCCAAGTGTATGATAATGCAACAAATGCAGACATCATATAAATGTAATTACGTTGCTCTAAGCTCATGACACTGATGCTTGACGTGTATGGATGCCAAATTAATGGCCTACTTTGCCCGTGGTGATGTTCTAACCCGCAACATTCTTTATTCGACATGGTATACGTTCGTTTCCCTAGTGATAGCTAATCACCCGAATCAGGGGTTGTCAAACCAATAGATCCTTTTTATCGACTTCGGCTCGTAATTAACAGTTCATGATAATGGGCTCAGATTGGGTTATCGCTACTTAGGCAACATGTAATCATAATGTGAAACTTAACCACTTGTGTCCAGTTGTAAAACATTGCATGTTTTTCACCCCAAAAACTTTGTAAAACAAAAGCATGTAAAACGTGGGGCTATGAACTCACCTTGAGTGAGTAATGCCAAGTGTATCACAAATAACGCGCCACGCGAATTGATCAAATGCAACCTAATTAAATTAAGGTCGTATAAGTACCGAGTACTTTAATTGATAACATTGAATATAATCCTATAGTTGTTACATCATACTATCGTTCGGGCTATCATAATTTAAAGAGGTCATGACATGACGTTCGAGGAGTTAGGACACTTTAAATCGTAAATCCAACAACTCGTCGAAACGCCATCCGAAGAGGCCTCATTATGAAACTCCCTAGTAATATAGTACTTTGATAACCACATAATATTCTATATAGCTCAATCACCAACTAATGGTTTTGGTAAAATTGTGTTTAATAAGTTAAACGTTTAAGTTACGTTTTACGTTAAAACTAGCGTAACTTTCACGTTTTAAGCCCGATTTTCGCGTTTCTTATGCCCATCTTTTCGTATTACGACGGGTTATCGATATTTGACATTTTCATAAATTTTGTCCCCTGATGAACAGTAACTTTTACTGTTCATAACAGACATGGGTTTTATATAATTTGTATTTGTTGTCGTAAAACCCGTAAATGTCGTATTTTATTCGTTATAGCTCCGTTTTTAATGATTCTTTCGAGGACGTTCTCGTATTTGAAAGTTCTATATTTTTATGAGTTTCTAAACTATAACTTTCTGTCATGAATAGTAACTTTTATAAAAATAGTTTTATAAAAGTATTAATTGTCGTAAACTCGCGAAATTCATAACTCGTTCGTTATTAATTGAAAAATTACGATTCTTATCATTTTGGAATCCTAAAAATATGTATTATTTGTTAAAAATATCAACACTTGCTGTTTAAAGTTTTTATAAAATGGTTATAAAAATTTATTAAGACTCCGTTTATTTAACGTATAACTCGTTTTTTTAACGTAACTTTTTCGTTATTAATCCGTTTGACAAGTTCTTACCTTTTCGGAATCGTCGTGAAATGTATTATCTTAGAAAAATATAAAATGGATATGTTAAATCTCGAATTTTGGACAGAATGTTTATGATAGTTTGTTAAGTCCAAATTTAAGTCTTGTTTCATTGTTTTCACTTTATGATTTTTACCACAAATCTTATATTTTATACTTATCATATATATTACATGTATATTATGTCCATAGTCCTTTTATTGTCCCTTTGTCCAAATATAACAAATCTTTTATCTTACATAATAAACCATAACTTTCATAAATAATCCATAAATCTCTAGTTTCTATATGTAGTTACTTTTCACAAAACCATGTGTATACAAGTGTTATCATCTTTTATACTCTTATATTAACAACCATACAACATTAACATATGTCCATAATTAACCTTAATTTGACATAAGTGTTTCTTTAACTTAAAACATATTATGAAACCATAAAAACCCTAATTATCCCATAATCATTTTCATGTTTAACCAAGAGTGTAAATTACTTGTGTGTCTATTTTAACATGATGTCATTAACATCATAAGATATAATAAAGTGTACATTATGATGACAACCAATAAAAACTCCTTTTCACATGATTAAAATCCTAATTGGTGATTTAAGCTAAATAGAATAATCATATGCATAAAAAAATAAAAGTTATAAGAACATGAAAAGTTTAGGTAAACCTTATGAGGTATGATGATGATGATGAGCTAGTGCTAAACCCTTGTTTAGCCACAAAATCCAAACTTACACAAAGAAAACCCTAGCTTTCCTTAACAAAACCCTAGCTTTCTTTTTCTTGAGAAATACTTGGAAATGGTGATTCAATGGTTGGAAATACCTTAGAATATCTTAGGATAGATGTGTATAGAAGTGTATGGGTTGAATAAAATTTTGTATGGGTTTGTGTGGGTGAGGGTATTGAGCCGTGGGCTCTATGGGCACAAAAGGGAGGTTTGTGAATTTTTTTTGCTAAGTGTTTTGCTACATATGTGTTACTTGCATGCATGTAAGTATTATATAGGTGTATAACTAGTCAAAAGGTGTAATAGAATTCAAAGAGACATAGCTCATGGTCTTAAGGAAGAATGTTTGGTCAAGGGAACCAAAGAAACATAGTATGGCTAGGTTTTAAATGCTAAGGATGTACATTTGACCAAGTTGTGTGAAAATTGCATTTTCCTTGCATACATTTGCATGTATGCCGTATGTTTTGCTATAGGAGGGAGTATATGTTTTATTTTTTTATCTTAGCTAGCTTACATGAATAAAATGATACTAGTTGCAACTTGTATAAATTACTTAAAGATGTGTTTTCTTGCAATTACTTGCATAATGTTTCATTCCTAGAGTAAAAAGTGTAAGTATCATTTACTTGGCTAAAGTTTAATAAAACTTTAGGTATTGGGTATAATTGAGGGTGTTTGATGAAGCGTTAATAAATTAACATGCTTCCGGTTATGCTTATACGTACATTTATCGCGAAACGTATTTAACTTACGTAACCAATAATATAAAATGAATAACGACCTATTATTATTATCCAAGAATAATTATATAAACATGATTGATGTATACGTTTGTGATTTAACTGCCCGTTTCATTAGAATCGCTAATTTTTGGCGGTACGCGATCTAAACTAACCATATTTACAATCTCAGCTAACTGTACAATACAAAGGTACATTGCGGATTTGTTGACATCGTCAATGACTTGAAAACACAAGGTGTTATAACTATGCTCTCACTGTAAGTCATGTAGTCTCTACTACATGTGTGATCTGTTTGATGTAAATTTTTTTATTTTTTTTTCTGCTAAATCTCAAAATAATCAACCAATTTTAGGTATATTACTTCCAAAAGTAGTGGCAAGCCTATGAATTATCTAGAGGAATCAAATAAGAAGTGATCTTCTTTTAGATGATGCTAATGGGATAGATTCTTTGCATAATCAGGCTATATTTGATGCTATTCAGCTAATGGGGTATAAGAGGGACCTAACTGTTTTAACTTTTAACAAAGCCCTATTTTCACCCTAGTGGAGATTTCTTTTTCATACTATGAATCACTGCATTAGTTCTAAAAGTACTTCTTGGGATCAAATTCCCACTAATATTGCCACAGCAGTGATTTGCTTAGCCACTAATCAAAAATATAATTTTTCTAAATTAATTTTTAATGGTATGATGAGACACTTGGATGCAAAGAAAAAGTTTGTTATGTATCCAAGATTTATTTCTGTCTTTTTGGATAAACAGCTAAAGAATGTGCATGTGCCTTTAGACCACTTTCCTATTAATGCTTTAACTAGTAAAGTTTTCTCTTTTATGTTTAAAAAAGGGAAACATTTTTTAGGGAATGTCACACTTTTGTTTGAATCTATGTTGGTTCAACCAACTGAGGATGAGGGTGAAGCTTTAGAAAGACAATCTGAACCTCAACCCACACCCTCTTCTCCTCACCCAAGTGCAGACCAACATGAGACACAGCCTGACCCATCTCCTAGACCTTCACCTACTATTCCTATTCCTGATTCCATTCTAGAGGGTTCTGGCGGGAATCATGGAGGTCAGTCATCCAGTGATAGATCCTTATCAGGAAATGAGGATGGCCTGACACTCTAAAGTGTATATGATATTTGTATGTCTTTATGTAAACATGTCACAAATCAAGCCAAAGAAATTAAACACTTGAAGGCACATATCAAGAAGCTTAAGAAGAAAGCTAAACCTGTTATCACACATCACAAAGCTTGGATGAAGAGTGTATCCATGAAGCAAATATTGGCAGGAAAGAAATCATTAAAGAAAAAGTAGATACAAAAGGAGTCTGTATCCAAACAGGGAAGGAAACCTGCCAAATCTGAACCTATAGTGCATAAATATCCAGCTTTTGATGATCTTGATGATGTGGATGTTAATGATGTAATGGATTATATGGAGACAAATGATTACATACAAAAGGGAGTTAGTACTGAAGATCAAGTTAGTACCGTCAAGCCAGATGAAGGTACTGACAAGCCAAAAGTTAGTACTGACAAGCCTGAAGTTAGTACCGCTAAGCCAAAAGAAGTAGAAGTTAGTACCGACAAGCTTGATGAAGGTACTGCTGAGCCAAAAGATGGAACTTCAGATGAAAGTACTGCTCCTACAACTGTTTTTAGAGATGATGAGACCATTTGTTGAGTATTTGGTATATATATGCCAACAATAGCTAAACAAAAAGGTGTTGAGATCAAAGATGCTAAAGATTCAGATAGACCAAGGGCTACATCAACAAGATCAGTACTTACATTGAAGCCTCTTCCTAAAATTGATCCTAAAGACAAAGGCAAGAAAGTACTTGAGGAAGAAGCTGAGTCAGAAGGAGTTGATGAAGCTGAAAGAAAGTTTGATCAGCTTGCTAAGGATGAAGAAATAGCAGAAAGGTGGTAAGAGAGGGGATTGCGGGAGAGAATAGAAATGAAAAGGTTAGCTGAGGAAGAAGCTACAAAGGCTGCTCTTATACAAGATTTTGATGATATTCAGGCTAGAATTGAAGCTGATAGACTTCTAGCTGCAAGGCTTCAAGAGGAAGAGAGAGAAACATTTACAATTAAAGGGAGAGCCAAATTTCTTTATGATACTATTGCTGCTCAAAGGAGGTTTCTTGCACAACAAAGAGTTGTTGCAATTAGAAGCAGGCCACCAATAAGAACTCAGCTAATAAACCAAATGATGACCTATCTGAAGCATGTAGGAGGAAAGAAGCATGCTGATTTGAAGAACAAGAACTTTAATGAAATACAAGTTTTGTATAAAAAGAATAAAAAGTCTGATAAAGACTTTATTGCTATTGGTTCTGTTGAGGATGAGAGACAGATTAAGGAGATGATGAAAGGAATCTAAATGATTCTAAAGAGAGATCTTTAAGAGAGGGTTGTCAATGAACTCAAGGGAAGAAGACACAACAAAGGTACCTGCTAAACAAGAAGTGACAGAGCAGGGTACAAAGAAAAGAAAGAGTGGTCATGTGAAGATGATTGCTAGGAAAAGACCAAGACCACAGCCAGATGATGAACACAGAAAATGTCTAAAGATTGTTACATTTGATAGTACCATAGATAGTGAGATTATGGAGACAAAATCTTTTGTTTCTAAGTTGCACAAGGTTTCATCACCAGATAGGGATTACCTTGTTGTCTATAGAGTTAATAGGCACTTCAAGGCATTCAACTATCTAATGGAGGTACTACATATTTTTGATAGGCAGGATTTGTTTAATATCTATGATTTGGTGTTGATTGCAGTACTCAGAAATCACTCTAGAAGGTATTGAGTTGATTCTTCAGGAAGACTTAAAGATTATGATGGAATCCTCAACAAAAGAAAATGATCAAGGTGATTTCTAGAACAATCAACAATATTGGGAGATTTTTAGATGGAGACTGTATGAAGCTTGTGGAGTTTGCATACTAGAGCTTAAGGATGGGACAGTCATCTACATGCTAGTTGAAAGAAGGTACCCTCTCTCCAAGGAATTGTTGCAAAGAATGCTTGATTTGGGATTGGAGGTTGAAGAGGAAAGTACTGCTGCACTACATTTGGTAAGATTCATTAAGCAACAGCTTAATGAAGAGTAATGCTGTGAATGGAAGTGAGAAGGGTTTGGGTGTTGGCTAACCACCACACAACAAATGGTTTTCAATTCACCATGTCTAACAGACATCAAGAATTGACTAGTCCAGAAGCAAACAACTTCTGGTAAAGACTTCTCAAATCTATTTATGGTTGATAATTTACTAAAAATTGTATGGTTCTCAACTCACCTTGCTTCACAGTTAAGAGTTGGCTAGTCCAGGATCAAACAGTTCCTGGTAAAGACTAATCAAATCTGTTGATAGCTGATAGTTTGCTAAAAACTATATGGTTATCAGTGCACCATGTTATGGCAATGAAGCATTGACTAGTCCAAAAGCAAACGGCTTTTGGTAAAGACAAATCAAATCCATTGATAGTTGATAGTTTACTCAAAACTATAAGGTTATCAATTCACCTTGTTGTTTACAATAAAGAATTGGCTATCCTAGAGCAAACGGCTACTGGTAAAGGAATATCAAATCCGTTAATGGCTGGTAGTTTGCCAAAAACTACAAAGCCAACTTAGTTGGATGTTGTTGTGTTGCTGAGAAGATATGTTGCTGATAAAAATAGATAGCTGAAGATGTCAAAATTATCAAAGATCAGATCAAGATTTGACAGAGTGTTTGGATACATCCTCCTGGTCTACAAGATGTTTACACTAAAGAAACATGAAGTTAAACAAGTTCAACAATCATGTTTAGGGGAGAATTATTGGGAATTATTCATTCCTGAGTTAGTACCGTTAGTTATACTAGTTAGTACCGCTAGTTGTAATTTATACTGACATTACAAAATGTTAGTAGTGATCAGATAGTTAGTACCGTTAGTATAAAATAGTTAGTATCGTTTATAAGATATGCATGAGATATCTTAGGAAAGGATATGCATGATCTTTATACGCGTTTTGTAAATCCCATTAGGGTTTCCTGGGTGTATAAAAGGAACCCAAGGCATAGTTAGTAGATATAGTTCTACACAGATCAATAGAGATCGATTAGCAATCATAGTTTTTGTAATCTGTAACCTAGGCAGATTCAAGTTATAATATAAAGTTCTTTTGTGATTCTTAATAATGTTCTTCTTAGCATTATTGATTAGTTTCCGCATAATCAATAGTGTTCAAATCAGTGTTTCATTATTGTTGCTTTAGAATTATCTAAATGAACAAACCCTTTACAAGCTAAAGGTTAAGATCTATTCATAAAACGATCCAACACCCTTGAATGTTTCTACACCTTGTCGCGAAACCTCGATAATCAAAACCTCTAAGAAAGACCCTTGATGCTCGATCGAACACCAAGACCTGTTGTCAAAAACCGAAACAGGAGAAACCTTGTTGATAAAAATCCTTGCAAGAAACCGATTACTTTAAAACCCAAGTAACCCTTGCAAAACACAACAAGCCTTGATTTTCTGAATTGAAAACCAAACAGCCGTTGATCTTCTTTTAAAAGAAAACCAAAACAGCCCCTTGAAGCCTCTCCTTGTCGCAAGAACCTGGACAGATAAACCGAAGCTTCAAGAAATCCCTTCTTGTCAATAACCTTGTAGTGAAAGCTACAACCTATCCTCGACACCTTTTGAAGACCTGAAACCTGAGACTTCAAAGTACCTTGTGTTGAAATATGTTGCTTGAAACTTAACCCTTAATGTGCGAATAATTGAACACCAAGCAATCATTTTTCTGTCTAAAACCGACACCACGAAAAAAGGTTGTTGTTAGACACTCAAACAACACGAAACCTGCTGCAACCTTGCTACCCAAAACAGATCAGCAACAAAAACCCAACAGCAGACTTGTTGTGCAAAACCGAACAGCAAGAACACCTCCAAAAAATTGAACCTAGCTTCTACCCGAGACCCGAACCCGGCTCTTGATACCACTTGTTGGAAAATCAGCCCCAACAAACCTGGAAGAACTAGTTGCGGAACTTGAATCTTTGAAGAATTACCCACCTACAAGAACCTAGAATCTGACTAGAAGTATTGGCACACACGTATGCTCCTAATGATTTGTGTATTAAGAACAAGGAAAAGATATGGTACAAAGACCCCTCCCCCATCGCCTCTTTATTGTAGAGATAAGAGGGGAAGAAAACCAACTCTTAATAGAGTTGAACCTGGCTGCTGCTACAAGGAGATAAACCAGTCGACTCTTAAATGATGCCCTAGACTTAAAGAAGTCGTTTCTGCATTATATAATGCATATACCGACTTATATCTTACTTTAACTAAAACATAGACTAAACCTAACACTTAGACCCCTAAACTATCTAATATGTATAATAACATATATACTAATATATATAACACCCGATAACCAAACCGATCAACACCCTTACAATTAAGCATATTAGACTTGTCACTCGTGAAATTGGTAGTAGAAGTAGCATGAACAAATTTCCAATTTGCAAAAAAATGACAAAAAACCATTAGAAAAGTTAAAACATACCCAAGGCTCATACGAGCGTTGAGAAGTATGGGTGTTACGATAATTATCACGATGAGAATTAATATTGGTGTCGACCAAAAGCACGGTAGGGGAGGAAAAGGTTGCATCAGTGGAAGTGACTTGAGGCCGAGACTTCGCTACATCTCTTCCATCATAGCCATTGACCTAACCGTGTTAAGGTCCGGAAAAAGGATCATGATGACCATATTTTGCAAATTAAACATTAAGAGCATAAGTGGCATCATCATCGTTACTCATAGGGGATCCAAGACTGGTCAAAATGGTAGTTATGGACTCGATCTTCCTAATAAAGTGTCCGCAGTTAGTTCACCAATTTGAAGCATCCTTAATTCACCATTTAAAGTAATAATCTTCGTACATTTGTTATCAAGAAAAATTATTTCATTAAAATCTCAAGCCTCTTTTGGGTTTTGGGATCTTTAGTGACAAGTCTTTCTTGAAGAGTGTCAGACAAGGTTAAGAAAATCAAGACTTGATAATGGAATCAACATTTATCCATTCAACAGTAGGAGGAGAAGCTACAACACTACTAGTAGATTAACCTTTAATATGTTTAAGGACTTCAAATCCTTCACACGATACTCTTAAAAAATAACACCTCGGAGAATAATTAAGTTTGTCCACATCCAATGTAACATGTACATAAGATGTGATATTATGAACAGTAGGGAGTTTATCCCTAAGGGACAAGGTTGGACCAATGAATGTGTTTTACGGATCACCTTATGATCGAAGGGGGAAAGAACTAAAAAAGGTAGTCGACTGTTTAGGGTCGAAATTTTAGGGTATTAGCCTATCAGGATTTGTTAGGATCAGTTTGGTTAGAGTAAAAATTATAGGATAGTGGCTGTGATACCATGTTAAATGTATAATTGTATATCGAATGACAATAATGCTTTGAATACAACTAGACGATTACCCATACATAGCAATGAGAGTTTATAGCGGGAGATAGTTATAGTGATATTTTGTTTACACCAAACGTTACACAAAATACTTAACCAAAATATCATTATAAACCACAAAAGTAACAAAAAGGTTATGTTGTTTATATAGTAAAGATTATAATAATTATTTAGAAAGTATTAAATATATTTTTTAAGTTGACAAACCGTATAAGTTGAAAAATTAAAGAATTAAATATGTTTTTATATAGTTGACAAATCAAAGTATTAAATTCCATTTGTCTAACTTTCTTTTACATTATGTTCCAACTGTGTATGTCTTCCGTTTCAAACGTGTGCTTTCTAGTTTTCATTTTAAAGTATGGGGTATTAAGAGTGATAAATAGACAATTAACGATGCGTTTGGTACGCTTGGTGAAATCACTATAGGTATGGGTTTGACTATGAAGTGTAATATGAATTGGTATAATTCTTTCATAAGTGTTGTTTGGTTTATATAAGTTGGGGTTGAATCATTTCAATAGAATTTGAATAATGAAAATATATGTGGTGGTAAAGTTTAAATATTTAGGGCCCGTTTGGATTGTAGATGGGTTTAAGATTAGGATTAGGAGTAGGATTAGGATTTGGATTTGGTTTTAGATTTGGATTTAGTTTATATATTATTCGTTATATTATTAAATATAAAATCTAAAATGTATTATTATTAAATTAAGAAAAAAAGGGAAATAAATAAAAATGAGTGATTGTTATAGAATAAGGGCCCACATATTAGAAAAAGTACATGCCAATTTTCAATACTTATGCAATCCTAATCAAATACCTGGGATTTCTAGATGGAAATTTTGTGACTGTCATCCCCATTTAGAGTACCATAAGTCAAGACCAACAGTGCATAACCCACTAACCAAACGGACCCTTAATATATATGTGGAGGAGAAAGAAAAGGCAAAAGGGCTCACTGGAATGTGACACCATAATTACCCCTCCTCACTACTATGGATCTATGGGTATACATTCATAGATTAATTCCCATAGGTATCAACCAAACAAATTGAATGAATGTCATTGTCATTCCCTTATTCTCATAAGCATGTACCAAACGCACCCTAACTTTACTCTTTTTTAAAACTTTAAGTTTTCAAAAAAATGACATAAATCTTTATATATAATAAAAGAACAACTTTTTGAATGCCATAACCTATCATTCTGACATCATAAACTGACGTCATAAACACACACGTCAATTTTCTAGCTCGTCCCTTATACAATTAAAAATGTAAGCGTCTGTGTTTTCTTTAACCATCTCTATGATACCAATAATAATTTCTTCATTTGAATCATCAGTATTCAATTTGTTATCCATAATTCCATATCATCAGTTGAAATTATTTGTGCCCGATTCCATATCACCAAGGTAAATAATTTATTTGTATTAATTTTTTACACCCGATTCATATCAGGGGTTTTATCATGATGATTCACATTAGGGGTTATGTTATGATGATTCATTTTAGTGGTTTTGTTAATTTCAATCTTCTATTTAATTTGTATTATTGTGTGATTTAATTTGTGTGTGTGGAGTTTTTATCAAAATGATTCGGGTTTTTGTTATGATGATTCATTTAGGGGTACCCCAATCTTCATAGTCAGGATTTTATGTGATAAGATTGTAAATATGAGGTGAGCCACTATGGAGGCATTTATGAGTAAATTGAAATGATAATTCTTTGATTTGAAAAAGTTTAAAAAGATGGTTGATGTTTATGAGTTTTTATATATTCAGGTAACCGAGCACTAGAGCAGGATATGCAGGACACGTACCAGCCACCATTTAAAAATTGTATCCTACAGGCAAAAGCAAGCTGTGTAATGTCTTCATATAACACTGTAAACGGACTACCTACTTGTGGTAATAAGAAACTCTTATAAAGCGTGTGCATAAAACTCTGCAAGTTTACTTCCTACGCATTGCTCACCTGACATTGTGTACGAAAAGATGACCATTAAATATAGACTTGACATAAAAAAAGGATCATCATACTGAAATCATGAAATAAATAGACACCTTTAGAAAAAAGCTCGAGTCTATGGGCCAGATATGGAGGGCGTACACGACCAGGTGAAAGAAGGGAAGCCAAAAGAGCACGTAAAGAAGCAAGTTGAAAATCAGCCCAGCTAGAACTATTACTGTGAGTATTGTTAGAATCATTTGTTGGTTTTGTCCATCCACTATTGTTTAAGTCATTTTAAAACTAAAACGTCCAAAAGAGTATTTATATATGAGACAAACATTTTACAAGTGCAAAATACTAGATCCATTGTTTAAGGAATAAACCATTTCATACATTAAACCCAAGTTCAATCATTAGTCTTTTAAGTGTTTATTTATTTTAAATAAGCGAATTTTACGTGCAGGACCAACTGCAAAGCTCCTTATCCCGAAGAAACCCAATTCTAGTGACATTACGAATATGACCTTGTTTATCGCGCATATTATGTGAAGATGAACTCGATTGACACGTGGTTGGTCCACGATAAAAGTTGAATTGAAAAGAAAAAAATGCAAACCCTAACTGCCACGTAGGTTCATCGCCACACTTTTGTGGTGAGTAACTTTTTTTTAATATATTTTTCTTAGTGGGATTGGGGAGTGTGCTTTTATTATTTAAGGGATATTAGGGTTTATGGTTTTTTTTATCCAAAAAAGATTATAAAGTAATATCGGGAATGTTTGTGAACGTTTTAGCACATCTATACGTTGTATAAAAATTTGTTTTTTTGGTCATTTGTGTTCTCTTTGATGAGCGCTACACAATTAAGTAATATTTGTTGAAAATAGTTTTAACATGAATAAGATATCATTTTTCAAAGTGTGTCAATTGTTTGTATTTTTCAATTTTTTTTATCCAAAAAAGATTATAAATTGATATCGGGAATGTTTGTGAACGTTTTAGCATATCTATACGTTGTATAAAAATTTGTTTTTTGGGTCATTTGTGTTCTCCTTAATGAGCGCTACACAATGAAATAATATTTGTTGGAAGTAGTTTTAATAGGAATAAGATATCCTGTTGCAAAGTGTGTTACTTGCGCATATTTTTGAATAATTTTTATTTTTGTTTTTGTTCTGTACATATGTATAATTTTATTTTTGTTTTTTTTAAACTCATAATTGAAAATTTAAATTAACGATAGCCATTAAAAGCACTACAACATAGTAAACACCACACGTACCAGAGTACATGGCCAACCTTATTTAGACGATTTGAAAACATAAAAACAACGACAGAGATGGTTAGCAAACCGGTATTGAGCAATAAAGCTTTTACATTTCCTTGTAGTTCTTGATAAATTCTTATATCTTAATAGTGTCCTCCATGGCCATTTGCAAAAGTTGCTGGGAACACAAATGACCAAAAAAACAAAATTTTATACAACGTATAGATATGCTAAAACTTTCACAAACATTGCTGATATCACTTCATATTTTTGATAAAAAACCATAAGCCCTAATACCCTTTAAATAATAAAGGCACACTCCTCAATCCCACTAAATTTTTTTAAAAAAAGTTCATTATCATAAAATTGTGGCGATGAACCTACGTGGAAGTTATGATTTTTTTTTCAATTCAACTTTCATTGTGGTCCAACCACGTGTCAATCGAGTTCATCTTCACATAATATGCGCGATGAACAAGGTCATATTTGTAATGTCAGTAGAATTGGGTTTCTGCGGGATAAGGTGCTTTGCAGTAGGTCCTGCACATAAAATTCACTTTAAATAATGGATATGTTCAGTAATTTGGACTTGTATTATTGAGAGTAGTCATTTGGGGGCCATTTATCCAGTTGTATACACTTTTGCTCAACAAGTACAAGGGCTAGGAGGACATGTTCTGCTTTTTGGATGGAAGGATTCTTCTCATGTCGGGTAGTTTACAACTCATATGATTTATTGTTAGTCCTACTGTACCATAAATGTGCTGGTGGAAATTTTAGTCCATTTTGAAGATATGGGTCAATTTAGGTTATAAATTTTTGCTAGCGGATCCAATGGGTAAAACATGCTTTACCATGTGGTCCATTATGTTGAATGTACTTTTTAATGTCCTAGCTTGGTAATTAAACTTAAAACGTGCAAAATTGGTATGTCCAGTCCTCATCGCAAATATCTGGTAACTGGTTTAAATGAACAGTTTAATTAAAAGCACCTAAGGTCTTAGCCTTTAAAACACAGGTTTATTTTCGTAATCATGATTTCTGAAATTTTGCCACTAGGTTTGATCCCACCCCCACACAAACATAAACCTGGTGAAACCGTCCTCTTTTCAGGAAAGTTGGCAACATACTAAAGTTTCATATTTAATGTTCCCTTACTTCCTAAGTAGTTAAATGGTGGAGAACTTTTTTTAGATATGCTTACCAAATATATAGCCGGTTGTAATTTCCATTATATGTGGTGCAAATTCTTGTAATAGGTGATGATCGTAGGGGATGTGAATGGTCCTCTCTAATAAAATGTTAATCTCCCCTCTCTTCCCCCTAGAAAAATAATAGTTTCCTTTTAGGCATGTTCTTATGTCACAAATGAAATTATCTGTTGTTTTCTGTAGTAATGATAGCATTTGTTTAGCTTTGCAAACCTGTTATAATAACGATTTCAAACTCTATCCAGGTCGTAATCTTTGTTGCACTACTTATACGAATCTTTTTGGTTAACACGGGTAAACTCATGAATTCATGCAGGCTTCTCTCTTTTCCTCTTGCTGACAATACACAACCTACACCAATACATGGAATAAGTTGTCATGGTTACAGACAGGATAGTTACTGCACGGAAACAAAACCAGTCTTATGAAAAGAGTTGGAAAATAAGTGCTATGGAGGTGAACTTGATAAAGAACAAAGATTTCTGGTTTGAAAACAGAGATCACAAAACTGGAGTCTAAATGTAATATAAAGGAGCAAGAATTACAGTCTAAAAGAGCTGATTGTACTGCTCTGAAAAATCAATTGGAAGGACTTCATGAAAATCAACTGCTGAACATCAATGAAAGCATGTCTCATTCCAGTAAAAAAACATACGATATCTTTTGATGATGAAAAAGTCAGAAGTGAAAAAACTGGGAGTTTGTTGGGTTTAATCTTGAATTAGTATTTTAGTATATTAAGTATTTGAATAAAATAAAGGGTAAAAGATCATGGGATGAATCAGTCATAGGTTAGACCGAGTTTTAAGTAACTGATATGCACGTTGGGTAGAGTTGGGTGTTTCCTGGTTTTTAGGTAGAATAGTTCAACACGTCTGTTTGTTAGTCTATAAATAGGTAGCATGTATTTTATTGTAAGTTGTATCAGTTTCCCTTATTAATATAATACACAGAAAACCCAAAACATGTGAGCACATGAGAGTCGCTAAATTTATGTTTTGTTCAGTTGTGAGTTTTCTGTGAGCATGACCGAGGGTGAGGAAGGCTGATTTCCAACATTTGGTATCAGAGCTGAGTTCGATTAAAAGGCGGGTTTGAGAGTCGGTTTAAGAAAAGGGTGTAGCCCTTCGTTGCAGGGTAGAAGCAGAAAGGGGGCTCATACCTGGTTCAGATCAAGAAAGAGAGGGCCGATTGCAACCCTATGCAATCAGGTTGAGTAGAAGAATAAAGCAGCAGCAGTTGGTCGAATGGTAGCAAACAAGAAAGACAAAAGCAAGAAGCAACTGTTGATCACAGCGGGTGACCAAAAGAACGCAGTAGAAAGATAGCAAGAACTCTTTTGGAAAATAAGAAAGTAGCAAGAAGAACGAGAAAGAAAGAAAGACAACAAGCATGAAAGTAGCAAGGTTAATCACTTGGTGATCAAAAGGAAAGAAAGTAGCAGCAAGAAGAATGAGAAATAAAGAAAGAAAGTTCCGACGTGAGACCGAGAAGACCGATGAGCCGCAAAAGACCGGGCGGCACCTAGACCAAGAAAGATTAGACCGACACAGGTGACAAGAGACCGAAGGCTCACCTGAGAAAGATTAGACCGAAGAGCGAAAGAGATAACCGTGACCAGCGAGTTATCTAGACCGAAGCTTTAATAGCTGAAGACCGAACTGTTGAATCAAATGACCGAAGATTCACAAAAAGACCGAACAAAGTTGATCACATGTGGTGATCACAAGAAAGCAAGAAAGAGAATGAAAGCAACAAGAGCAAGGGAATGAAAGACGAAGAATGAAAGCAGCAAGAGCAAGATACAGGAAGAAAAGATAGCAAAAGCAAGAGAAGCAAGAAGAGACCGAGCAAGTATTACGTGACCGAGA
>BQNB010036637.1:0-49984 GCA_026074375.1 Tanacetum coccineum | reverse complement strand
AGGGTCGACATTGTCGACCCAAAAATGTTATCACATCTACCTCTATGGTAGACTTAACAGAAAACTTAGATAAAAAAAAAACACCACCACCACCACTCCTTTGGCGATTTTTCAGGCGAACCACCATCACCACCGGGATATAACCACCACCACTACATATCCCACCCACCACCACTACATATCCCACCACCATTACTCCGTCACACGAGCACACGAGCACAAATCCTCATCTTTTTTCTTTTTCTAAATCATAATTCTTTTCTAAACCCTCTAAACAATAATTCTTTACTAGTTTTTATAATTCGTTTTTTGATTAAAAAGGTTGAATATGTTTTTTTTATTTTCATTTTTTTAATTAATTTTTTTTGTTAATGTTTTAATTTGTTTTTGTTATTGTTTTTGTTATTTTTTGATAGTGCTAATGAAAGTTTATTGTTGTTGTTTGATTGTGGCAGCCGACCACAGCCGACCGTAGCCGACCACAGCCGACCACAGCCGGGTCCACAGCCGACGAAAGGTATTTTTTTTGTTTTTTTTCCTTTTGGTATCCTCGGTGGCATGTCGTTTGGTATTTGTTTTTGTATTTGATATAACTTGATATGAATTTGGTATTGTTTTAGGAATGTTTTAGGATTTTAGTGATTAATTTCGGAAAATCCCCGTCCGAAGTTAATCAACCTATAGAAAACCCGTCCGAAATTAATTTCGGAAAGTCCCCTGTTTGGGACTGCTTTTTGAATGTTTTGTCTCATTTAGGATATGAATGCGTATAATTGGTTTACTATTTGAGATGATTTCGACAGTGTTTCTCCTTTACTCCTACGAATATGTCTTTAAACACATATTTGGGGAGTTGAGGGGAAATGCTGCCGAAATGTTCTCAAATAGTAAATCGGTTATACGCATTCATATATGAGATGAAACATTCAAAGAGTGGGTTAGGATTGTCTTCCATAGTTGCACTACGCAAAGAGACTTTGTTCGATGATGTTGTTTCTCGTTCTTTCATTTGGAGTAATTCTAGATGTAATCTAAAGTTTACTTGGGATTGTTGGCTTCAACATCCTTATTTGATTGCTTTGTAATTGTTCTAGCTCCTTGCTAGCTTTCTAATAAAAGTTGTCGTTAAAAAAAAACAGTTCATTGGTTGTATGTGATGTATCTTGTGTTCTTTTAATGAAATTGCCTTTTTCTAAAAATTACAAAACAGTTCATATTCATTTGGTATAAAAAAATAAAAATCATTTATTTGAATATGTTTATTTGCAACGCAGTTATGACAATTGATAAGAGTTGGACCACTATATCCAATCGTAATTCCGAAGAATTTTTAGATGGTCTTTTTGCATTCATCAAGCATTGTAAGCCATTGTTGCACCCCATCACACAAAAGATCCATTGCCCATGTAGTCGATGTTGTAACCGTGATGATAATCGTGTTACCCTCGAAATTCTTGAGGTACACATATCTCGTTACGGGTTTGACCAACATTATACCACCAGTTAATGATGACAATGCTAATGCTAATGAAGGCAATGCTAAAGATGATGATGTTGCACATGTCCTTGATGATGATGATGATGATGTTGTAGTGTCTGATGATGATGAAGTGAACCCTAGTACTAATGTTGAAGAAGTTTTATCTAGCGATGATTCTGACGATGACAATCGATCTTAAGATGTAGTTAGAATGAAACAGTTATTATATGCTTAAATGTGTAATTTTTCTTTGAATGGAATTGTTTTTATATGTTTAAATGTGTAATTTTGCATTTGAATGGAATTGTTTTTATATGTTTAAATGTGTATTTTTTATTTGAGTGGAATTGTTTTTATATGTTAAAATGTGTATATTTATATGAATTTGTGTATTAGCATTAATTGGTCCACGAAATTGTGTGTTCTTGTACTTGTTATTTTACAGATGGCGTGTTTAGCTCCTAGATCACACGGTGGGGATGCTGGTGGTAGTCCACCCAGACAGCCCAACCGGCCCGTACCGGCCCAGTGCCAAAGTAAGAAATTGTGATTTTTTTTATTTTATAACACTGATTCTTTTTAATTTCTTTTACTTGAATTTTCATGACTCAATAACTTATCTTTGTAGGTTCGTCGCTGCGTATTGAGACCGAAAATGCGTCCTTAAGGAAGGCGTTTAGACACAATAACCAACAACCTTTGACGCTTGGCTTTGATTACGACGATCTTGATACCTTCCATCCTATAGGAGATTATGCAAGCATGTTGAATAGTTTTATGGGGGAAACAATCCGGACACTTCCCCTTGCTTGCGAGTGGGAAGAAATTCTAGAGGCGTTTAAAGCGCATATTTTCCCTACACTAGAGTTATTAATTGTTTATTTTACTTCTATTCTTATTGTTATCGACGTTTAGATATGCGTGTTATGTTTAAATTGTTTGTTTATTTAAATGCATATGTTTATATGTAGAGCTATTTCAACCTCGCCGAATGGTACAATAACCAGGAGAAAGTGGTGGTTGGCAAAAATGTATACACGGTGGGGGAAAGGGTAAGGCTTGGGCTGCAACTTAAACTGAGGCTGCTTTGGCGCAAAAACAAGAACAGGATCAAGGCTCAGCATTACACAATATATGATTCGCCCGAGAGGCAAAAATCATCTGCCCGCCGTCGACTGTGTGGCTAGAAAGAACCCATAGATGAGTGGGAACAGTTTGTTGAATGGTTTTACCAGTCCGATCAGGTGTCCGAGAAGCATGAAGAATGCTGCTAACCGCGCGAAGAACACGATACCAACCCATCAAGGGAAAAAATCGTTCGCGCAAGGGAGGAACGAATATGTAAGACTCTTTATAATTTTTGTGATATTTTAAAGGTGTTTATATTGTTTATTTATAGCTCGTTATTAATTTATTTGATATTGTATAGAAAGTTCGAGAAAATGGCATCACTGAGGGACCTCATTCAGACGTGGTAAGAAGACGCACTCACAAACTCAAAAACTGGCCAGTTTTTAAATACGAAGAAAACAAGCAGAGAAACTAGTAATTTAACTCGTTATCATTCTTAGCTAACTTAATTTTATTTGTTTTTTAACCTTTTTTTTTCTTTCTTTTTCTTTTTCTTTCACAGTTGAAAATGAAGGCCATGCAAGATCAGATTAGAGTGGCTCAACTTCTCGCAGGCGCGCAAATCAGGCATTTGCAGATGTTATGACTCGGGAGCAGATGACTCAGATATTGAGGCAAAAAGAGCAAGAGAATGAGTTGCTAAGGAAGCAAGCTGAGGAGGCGCAGCAACGGGCTTATTTGGCTGCGTTAAAAGCTGACAAAACTGGCCGGACCAAAGGCTATGCGGCGTACCAAATACTGGACAATGTAATGGAAGCCGTAGGTCAGTTTATATTCTTCACTACAATCATCAAACAGTGCCCGTCCATTTATGCCTCCTTCTTTTAATCTTGTACCCCCACCCCCACCCGCTACTATGCCCCAACTCGCCCCTGAATGGGCTCACTTACTCAACCCTCCCATGCCTTATAATCAACAACTCCCACCTTACTATACTGGCCCACCTCACTATACCGACCCACCTCACTATACCCGCCCACTCCAACCACTTCAACGTCCCTATACCGGCTCATTTCCTTTCACTCCCGTCACCAATAATACATTTAATAACTGTTATCGTCCCACTATCAACTCCAACCTCGCCTCTAGTTCTAACCCTCAAAACGAACTTCCCCGCTACATAACGAATCCCCATATGAACGATGCGCGGAGCATTGAACAATTGGCTCAAGATAATGCTCGTGGTGAAGACAATAACGAGTCCGCATCAGGGGAGGACGAGGAGGGCGAGGAGGGCGAGCAACATTCGAGTGATGGTGACTATTCTTCAGAGTCCGAGTAGGCGTTGAAATGTAATAACTTTGAGACTTGATTTGTAATAACTTTTAGACTTGATTTGTAATAACTTTTAGACTTGTTATCGTATTGTGGATTTGTTGAATGGTAATTTATGGTATTGTGGATTTGTGGTATTGTAACTGTGATTTGTTATTGCCAAGTTCTGGATTTGTTGAAATGTATATTTTTTCCGGAAAAAATTCCGGAAAAAATCTGGAAATTAACCAAATGCGTGCAGTTTTTTTTAATTCCCAGGCATAAATTAGGGTCGACATTGTCGACCCTAAACTCAGTCTTAGGGTCGACAATGTCGACCCTAACCTTAGTGGAAAAATGATGTGGAATCCCACTACTACACTTTTTATTAAATATCACACTTTTGGTCGACATTGTCGACCCAAAGTTGCAAAGAGAATGTCGACCCAAAAAAATTAAATATTAGTTTGTTTTATATATTTAAAAGATTTTAATAAATAAAAAAGTTTAGGGTCGACAATGTCGACCCAAAGTTTCAAAGGGGGTGTCGACCCTAAGTAAAGTCAACTTTTTTGTGAAAATATTATGGTCCCTACTGTCGACCCAAAATACAAAGGAGTATGTCGACCCAAAGAATTTTGGGTCGAGAAATTTGGATCGAGAACTTAGGGTCGAAATTGTTGACCCTAAGTACTATGGGTCGACACCCTTTGTAACTTAGGGTCGAAAACATTGACCCTAACCCCTTATATTGTTGTAGTGACTCCAATTGCAGCAGCAACACGTAATCCACATTGTCCGCTTACTGATGCTTCAAACGGTAGCTTGCTTTAAGACCCGCACAACTGATTTGATGTTACAGCACAGTTATATATAAATTCCATATTCATATTTATCGTAATATTGTTTTCAGTTGCTTTGCAAACACATGTGGTTCGTCGTGTTACCCAACGCAGTAAAAAAGCATCAACGACCGGTGTAACAACAACCATTCTGGGAAAAAAAATAGGAAATTCAACATACGAAGTTGGTGAATCATCAAGACGACCAAAAATATCTAAGAGACCAGCTTTACAATCTGGCACGCCAGTTAGTTTTAATCTTGATGATGCGGATGGAAATGTCAGAAAAGTTTATGATAAACACGTTGGTATATCCGAAGGTAATTGTATTTTTTTCATACACTCTAAATTAATGATAATCATCTTATCTTATATTAAACAAGCATGATTGATAATTTGCAGAATACTACGACCATGGTGATCCTACATTTGAGTGTAAAGAATGCCATGCTTTGGTATGGGAAGCGGAAGAAAAAAAAGGAAACCCTAATCCAAAAAACAAAGGTTATAGTATATGTTGTGGGAAGGGAAAAGTTTTTATTAAACAACCACTGGCTGCTCCAAAACCCTTAGTTGATTTGTTTTTAAATGACGATCCTAAAAGTAAAAAATTCAAAAACAACATTAGAACATACAATATCATGTTTGCTTTTACTTCAATGGGTGGAAAGGTTGACGATTCAATCAACAGGAGAGGCCGTGGTCCATATATTTTTCTCTTGCATGGACAGACATACCACAGTATGGGTAGTTTAATTCCAAAAGAAGGTGCCTGTCCAAAATTTACGCAACTGTATATATATGACACTGAAAATGAAGTTGAGAATAGAGCAAGAGCCTTAACGTAATTTGTGTTCCAAAAATTTATTTTGTATAAACATGTCGTTTAAAACATCTTTGTTTGCATTATGAAACTTTGTTTCCATTGCTTAAATTTTATATTTTGCAGCTATTCTTCGTCGTCCTCTGCTCCTTCGAATTCAAAGCATCCGATTGATAGACACATTATCATTCAAGTAAAAGATGTTTTAGATACTTCGAGTGATTTGGTTAAAACATTTAGAAGGCGCGTAACCGATATAGTGAAGACCAAGAATAGAATATATGAATAAAGTTGGTTGCTAAGCGAGGCACAGATGGACGAACATATAATCTCCCGACTGCCAATGAGGTTGTTGGTCTTATTGTAGCCGAATTCGATACATGTGTAGAACAAAGAGATATTGTGATAGAAAAACACCATGAAGGTTTGGAACGTATCAACATTTTTCATCCTTTGTACCTTTCTTTGCAATACCCTTTGTTGATGTCGTGTGGGCAAGATGGGTATCATTTGAATATACCACATAGAAAGAAATCTGGCCAACCCACCACTGGTAAAAAGGACAAAATGGTTAGTATGCGGGAGTGGTTTGCTTATCAAATACAGGATCGTCCGAATCAGCAGAGTTTATTTGTGCATAGAGGTCGTTTGTTTCAGCAATTTCTTATGAATGGTTACACTATGGTTGAGACAGAACGTTTGTATTTCCATCGAGTAAAACAGTCAAAACTTAGGTGTGATACGTACTCGAATATAAGTCATAGCATTGCTGCAGGAAATACCGACCCCATCATCGTTGTCAAACTGATCGTGTTGTCTTCTTCATTTTAAGGTACATGAAGCAAAACTATATGGATGCAATGGCTTTGTGTAGATGGTACGGTTGTCTGGATTTGTTTATAACTATAACATGCAATCCTAATTGGCCAGAAATTGCAAGATACATGCGAGCGCATAACCTCTCATCTACCATCGGCCTGATGTGATGTCAAGAGTTTTTAAAATGAAACTTGACCAGTTGATGAAGGATCTCAAAGACTTATGTTTATTCAGACGTATGCAAGCAGGTACTTTTCATAGCATTTTACTATATATATTCACCAAATTCATTTATGCTATCCTTCGTAACAAAGTATATACAGATACATAAATACACGTCAAATTAACTTTTACATACTTTGCAGTTGTATATACCATTAAATTTCAAAAAAGAGGACTTCCCCACGCGTATGTATGTTTGTTCTTGCATAAGGATGACAAGGTGCCAAATGTTGATCAAATTGACAAGTTCATATCCGTCAAGATACCAGATAAAAACGACGATCCCGATTTGTACAAATTGGTTTATGATTTTATGATGCATGGTCCTTGCGGTGAAGATGACCCAAAATCAGGTTTGTATGGTTCACGGTAAATGTAGCAAACACTTTCCGAAGAAATTCACACAACAAAGTTCAGTGGACTCAGAGGGCTATCCCGTTTATAGAAGACATGATGACGGAAGATATGTGGAAAAGAGTGGAAGTCAATTGCATGACGGTTATGTCATCCCGTATAATGCTACGCTTCTAAAACGTTATCAATGCCACATTAACGTTGAGTGATGCAACCAAACGGGATCAATAAAATATTTGTTTAAGTACATAATCAAAGGTCCTGATAGAGTGTCGGTCCAGTTGTATGAAACAGTTACCATGGAAGACAGTTAACAAGTTAAAAAAGCTGTCGACGAGATAAAAGCGTTTTATGATTGCAGATACCTATCTGTGTGTGAGGCGGCGTGGAGGATATTTGGTTTTGAGACTTATTATAGAACACCATCTGTTGAGCGGCTATCGTTTCACCTACCAGGCGAGCAGTAAGTTTTATATGACGAAAACTCTGACCTTAAAACTGTTATTGACAAGCCATCAGTTGGTCACAGTATGTTCGAAGGTTGGATGAAAATGAATGAACTATATCTGGCAGCAAGGGAACTAACGTATGTTGAGTTTCTCACAAAGTATGTCTAGAACGCACCAAAAAGAATATGGACGCTTAGGAAGCAAAGAAAATCAATTGGACGAATTCACAATGTTCCTATATCAACAGGAGACACGTACTATTGTAGGATGCTACTAAACAGTGCAAAAGGATGTAGAACACACGATAAAATAAAAAAAGGTTAACGGTGTAGTTTATTCTACTTACAAAGAAGCCTACTATGCAGCGGGGCTTTTAGACGACGATAAGGATTATGTTGATTGTATTAAAGACGACGTGCATTGGGTGCCTGTTGAACATCTTTGTGAGCTATTTGTTACATTGCTTTCGCAAAAGGAATTAACCACACCTTTGACTGTTTGGTTACAAACATGGCACTTGCTTACACAAGATGTTCAATACAAGAGAAGGCAGATTTTAAATATTCGAGGTAACACCGACAACATATGTACTAAAACAATAATTATTTACACATTTTCTTTAAAAATATGTGTTTGACAAGGTTGTTATAATCACGAATTCACTTAGAATTTAATCTATGCATATCTGATAATTAGTGACGACGAAAAAGGAAATGTTTGTTTGTTCTATATCAAAGAACTTATGCGATCGAGAGGTTGTTCTTTGAGGAGTTGGCCTGAGATGCCTTACCCGAATAATAGATACATAATTGAATTCGGTAATTGACTTATATATGATGAGACTGATTATAACCATGTGGAGTTGCAAATTGAATACGAACGTCTGTACATTTCTTTAACAACATAACAGAAGGGTGTCTATGACACCATAATGAACTCTATTGAAACGGGAACAGGCGGGGTGTATTTTGCGGGTACGGAGGTACCAGGAAGACCTTCTTATGGGAAACACTTGCTGCCAGTATTAGAAGACGAGTTGATATAGTGTTAAACGTGGAATCCAGCGGTATAGCATCTTTGTTAATGTCGGGAGGCCGAACGACGCATTCAAGATTTCATATTCCTATCAACATTGATGAGACTTTTACTTGCTTTATAAGTGCTCAAAGTGATCTTGGAGCAATGTTAGAAAAATGTAAGATTATTATTTGGGATGAAGCGCCCATGGCGAATAAGCATTGTTTTGAGGTCTTAGATCGCTCTTTAAGAGACATACTACGTAAGAATAGGTATGACACGTGTGAATAGCCTTTTGGAAACATGACGATGGTATTCAGCAGTGATTTTAGGTAGGTTCTCTCGGTTATTCCAAAAGGTTCACGACAAGACATTGTAAGTGCGTCTCTAAAGCAATCTTACTTGTGGGATCATTGCAAAGTTCTTAAGTTGACCAAGAACATGAGGCTGACCGTGGGCACACGCCCTGAAGATGTTACCGAAATACGTGAATTTACAGAATGGAAATTGAAAGTCAGAGACGGCGAGCTTGGAGAAGCAAACGACAGGGAGGTAGATATAGATGTGCCCTAAGAAATTTTAATTGATGAGGCTGATGACCCGGTATCTTCTATTATTGATTTTACTTATCCAAACCATTTTGGATAACACATAAATGAAGTCCGTCATACTTCAAAGAAAAGGCCATTTCTTGCTCCAATGAATAAAGTCGTCGACAATATAACGAGCATTTATTGGAGATAAATCCCAGGGAGAAGAAAATGGGATTACTTAAGTTGCGACAGTGGTATATAAAATTAAACGTAACGCCCGCCACAACAATCCATTTTCTCACCATAAATTATCATGGATTGAAGTTCTCAGGTGTATCAAACCACATGCTTGGCGTTAATATTAAGGTGTCCCTATGATGTTGTTTGAAAAATATTGAATTAACCAAATGGATGTGTAATGGAAACACGACTGCAAGTTCTAAAATTAAAAAGAACTTCTATTAATTCGCAAATCATTAACGGGAACATACTTGGAAAGAAGGTTATCATACCGAGGTTAAGAATACTCCGTCCGATAAACATTTAACCGCTTAAGATCGTCAGAAAGTCAATTACTCTGTCAATTTCATTTGCCATAACTATTAACAAGAGTCAGGTCAAGTCGCTATCAAAATGAGTTTGCACCCTCCGTCCTGTATTCACACAATGACAACTAATGCAAATGTACTTAATACACACTACTCCGTTGAAGGTTGTCGTTTGTGACCAGGATGGTAATATATCTAAAACTACTACAAATGTCGTCTACAAAGAAGTACTACAAGGTCTATGAATGACATTCAAGAGGTATGTACAATATACATCTCACATGCTTTTTATCGCATTCAAATTTATACTAAATTAGTAATCAAAATATACTTTTACTTACATTTTGTATTGATTACTAGGTGTTTGCGGAATGGACATTTGTTGCTCGATTGATTAACGCTCACGATTATTGCTATTCAAGCCAACAAACTTGGAGATCAAATTGCATTTATGTTTATTATTATAATTCTTACAGACTCAATTGTGTGACGAATAATTTGCAAATTCTTTGATAATTTCTTTTCATGTATGAATGGAACATGTTTACATTTGGTTTTTTTCTTACTTATTTAGACACAGAACTTATTACAAATATTTTTTTTAAAATACACCCGGAGTTACACGAGTCATTAAGCTAGTTTATACTTAATGTATAAAGGAAAAAGCAACAAATCTTGAAAGTAGAAAAGTGAAAACTTAATTTAATGTTTGGAAACTAATCAATGTTTAATCAATGGTTTTTGGAAACCGGGTCTCTATTCGACCCGATCGAGTCACCGGTGCGACCACTGGGTCAACCCGGTTTTCCACTAGGTCAACCCGGTCTTCCACCGGGTCAAACCGGGTTTCAAAAATATAAAAACCGATTTAATTTGATCCGTCAGGTCTCTATTCGACCCGGTCGAGTTACCGGGTCACCGGGTTACCGGTTCAACCAGTTCGACCACCGGGTCAACCGATTTTCCACCGGGTCAAGGTGGGTTTCAAAAATATAAAAACCGATTTAATTTGACCCGTTTTTCGACCAGAAACAATTCAACAAGTTAAACCAGCCGGGTCGAGCCGGGAAAACATTATGTTTAATCCAAAATCCTTAAACTTTTATTATTTTTCGTTTATAACCCATAAATTTTTTTTATCACCACAACTATCTGTCGCTATAAAATCCCGTTGCTATGCACGGGTACTCGTCTAGTGTATATACTATTGCATTGCTATCAAGAATTGTTCCTCATTCTCTTCTACAAATGATATTCAGACACTCAATTTTACAATGAACTTATGCCCCTCTTCTTTTTTACCCCTATTAGGCCATGTGATATTTTAGTACCCTAAATTTGATTCAATGTATTTTTAGTACCTGAATTATTAAAAGTAAAGCATGGTACCTGCAATTTTTTTAAGGTAAAAACCAAAAATACTCTATGTACTCTTCCAGATAACTCATTATGCTTCGTGAATTTATAAATGTGTCATTACGCCTAATGCAACGTCATCATTTTGATCGGGTACTTGTACCGTTTTATATTTTAGCCGGTTTTTCCATTTTATTTTATTAATAAATCCACTTGTATAAAAAAGTCAGTCTTCTTTACAAAACCTATATCAAAAATAGAAACCCTCACTCACACAATCCACCAAACCTTCACATGTAACATCCATCATCCATGGCCAAAACCGAATTCTCTGTATCCATCATCAAAAGTCAAAACCCTCACTCTACACCACATCCCACCGTTGCTGCTTCTAGACATGTGGAGTAACTTCTTTGAAGAAGCTTCGAGAATGGTCAGAGATAGTTGTCGGTCCAAAATGGAAGACGTGTATAAGATGGTTTAATAGAAACAGAAGTAACAATAAAGCTAAGTTTCAGTATGATCCATTAACTTATGCGAGATCGACGGTTGAGATGGCAATGGTGGATTTAGTAGTCAATGACTAATAATTTTCTGGTGTATCAGAAGACTATAGTAAAGTATTTTTGTTTTTATCAAATGACTGTGAATGATGGCAATGGTGGGATTTAGTAGTAGTAGAAGGTCAAATCCAGTGTACACTGGTGTTAGTAGTAGAAGGTCAAATCAATGGAGTTGGTAGTGGATTTATTAGTAGAAGGTTAAATCAAATGACTGTGGATGATGGCAATGGTGGTGGAAAAACGTCGGGTATATTAATGACAGTGGAAGACTGGTAAAGGGGAAGTGAGGAAGTAGTGGAGAGCTATGGACACTTCTACTCTTTTGTTTTAATCAATGTGGCAAGCCATGTAGGCTGAAAAAAAACAAAAACAAAAAAACAAGATCCACCTCACTCTTAACCTTTTTTTTGAACGACGGAGATATATATAAATATAAATCACATGCTAGTAAGAAGCTAGCATGGACAAATCAAGAAACAATTACAAAAGAATACATAGAATACTTGGATTACAACACCAATCAACCCAAGATATACTACAACACTTAGCTCTATTTTTAATCCAAAGGTAAGATGTCGCAATAATGTCATCAATGATGTTGATCATATTAACCTTAACCGCCTGAAAAACAAGTAAGTTCCGAGCCCTCCATATCCACCATATAGCACATAGAACCACAACATCGAACAAAGAACTTATCTCCTCACTAAAATTCAAATCACCATCATCGGCCATTTCAAGAACATTCAAAGTGGTATCTAAAGGTATCACATCTAAGCTCCGCCATTTACGAATCAAATCCCAAATATTGCTAGAAAAGGGACAAAGAGCAAAAATGTGATCTTCATCTTCAATTTGTTCCTCACAGAACGGACATAAAATAGAGTGAATGTCAATTCCTCTTTTATCAATATTGGCTCTCGTTGGCAACCTATAATTCCGAATCCTCCATGCCAAAATATTGATTTTACCAGGAACAAGATTATTCCAACGAAGCTTGGAACCTAAATGCCCCCAACAACTTGGAATCAATAATTGCTCGAAGAGCAGAAAGAGAGAACTGACCCGATGGATGAAGTGACCAACGCCAAGAATCTGGATTCGAAGAAGGAATAATACTTGAAATTTCATGTTGAAGATCATTCAATTCACTATCTTCCCTACCTGGCCTGATGGGCCTACGCCACGTCCAAAGAACCCGCGAATGACAAGAATCTAAAGCCACCAGCTTTTGATTCACTAGACAGCTTTGGTTCGTTTCCAGAGCAAAAAAGGTTGGGATATTTTTCAGAAAATGATGTGTTACCGCTCTAAATTTCTGTCCAAAATCTAGTATTGTGACCCGAGCCAATCTTTTTATGAAATGACAATGAAAAGGATATATCGATTTTTTTCAAGTTCATTCCCAATAGAAACTATTTTTCCCCACGTACCAGGAGAGCCAATATCACTAGCAACACCTAAATTTCCATCTGAACCATGAAAAGAACAAACGACTTTCTTCCAAAGCGAATTCTTTTCGGTTTTGAAGCGCCACCACCATTTAGCCAAAAGAGACCAATTGAGAGCTTTAAGACTTCCAATATTTAGCCCACCAAATTCAGAAGACGATAGAACTTTATCCCATGCAATCCAATATTAATGCAGGTTTCATGAAGCGTAATGACACATTTAAGAATTCACGAAGCATAATGAGTTATCTAAGATAACACATAGAGTATTTTTGGCCTTTACCCATATTTTTAAGTGAAATTTCTACCACCTTACTCTCACTTAACAATTATGCTTGGCATAAATCTTACGAATTAAGTTTACACGTTATTTTTAAAATTAAAATTTTATAGGCATTATTACCAAGTGAGGGTAGAAATGATCCAAGTCAAACCGGAGTTTGCCAATGCTCGAGCTTGTTTTGAGCCTTATTTTTAATTTATCTCTAACTCGGCTCGTGAAATATTTTACAAGCACGGGACCAGTTTACGCCCATATGTATATTTAAAGGTATATATTTCTCATGATCCTTCAAGCTCGCGATCCGATTTGAGCTTTGAATATAAAGATCAAGCTTGAACTCGTTAAATATAATAAGCTCCAAACAAGGAGCTCGGCTCATTCTGAGCTTTTATCAAATTGATACCGAGCAAAAATTATGCAGATAACAGATTTTTGGGTCTAAGTTCTAAGGGGATGGACTGTTAAGTGAGCATTAGGTCATGAAGCTGAGGCAAAAAATGTGACCCTTAACATCTATTGGTTTGATAGTGTAGAGTCGACTTTTGTCTAATTTCTTAAAAAAACGTATAGGATATGTTGAATTATAATAATACCCTCTTATGATTTGTTTTCACTTTCCATAACAAAATTCAAATTCATCTAACGACTAATTTCTAGCTAATCAATTATCAATTGATGAATTTCCCCTAATTTCATTTAGTTCTTTCCATAACAAAATTCAAATCTTATTTGATAATAGTGTTGGGATGTGGGAGTCCGATACGCATGTTATACGACTAAGAAGTACGTGAGCATATTGGAGGCACACACGTTAAGAGACGAAGAGTACGTTTATTAAACATTTAATATATATTAATTTATTATTAAAGGTTTAATATGCTTCACGAAATATTTTAAATAATCGTTAGTTACCGTTATGATTTTATAACTAGCTTAACGAGTATTTAAATATGAACCGAATGGACTAAAATTGACAAAACCCGAACCTTGTGGGTGTCACTTGTTGACCGGCCCTATAAGCTTTTAGAAGGGGGGTTTGGAATCAATTTAGGAGATAAGGGATGAGAGTTGTATTGTGATAAGGAATTGAGGGTATTCTAGTTTATCTAGAACTGATGCCTATATAAACACCCACCCCTAGCCTCAAAAACCTACGACACACAACAATGATATCCCTACAAATACCCTAAGAATGATAACTACATTATATTTAATGTCATACGCATGGAGTCAAAGAGATAGATGCATATTATATGAAAGTCACATGCATGCAGACGCATGGAAATAATATGCATGTATCAAATCTCTTTTCGATTGTTTCATTCAGCAAAGCACAAGAACAAGCAATACTTGATTTTCTTGTTTTCTGTTTTGGTTTTCCCCTTAATTCGACAACCAGAAAATCCATCTCATGGTTTTTCGGGTTCTTGGTTTTCCTCTATTATCGAATTCGATACAAACCCTAACTAGAATTTCTTGAGATTTTCAGTACTACATAGAGTGGGAGATTTTCGGTACTACAAAGGTTGTTTGGTTTTCGGTTCAAGATAAAAGAAGCACACACTTGGTGTTTGAATCTCGTGAAGTTCCGACTAGCATTGTTGCGTGCTTGTTTGACGTGTTGTGTGAGCAACCGTAGAGGTGGTAATTTAATCACTAAAGATTTCAAGATCAAGATTCTCGTTTATTGACTTTTGTCATTAAAAATAAAGTTTAGTATTACTTTCGCCGGAATTCGCGCGCTTTCGTCGGCATTCGCGCGTTTTCGTCAGCTTTCGCGCGTTTACGCCAGCTTTCGCGCGTTTACGCCAACTTTCGCGGGTTTGCGCCAGCTTTCGCGCGTTTACGCCAGCTTTCGCGGGTTTGCGCCAGCTTTCGCGCATTTTGGCCATTTTTCACGCGTTTCGGTCAGCTTTCACGTTATTCGGCCAGCTTTCGCGCGTTTCGGCCAGCGTTCGCGCGTTTCGGCCAGCGTTCGCGCGTTTCGGCCAGCGTTCGCGCGTTTCGGCCAGCGTTCGCGCGTTTCGGCCAGCGTTCGCGCGTTTCGGCCAGCGTTCGCGCGTTTCGGCCAGCGTTCGCGCGTTTCGGCCAGCTTTCGCGCGTTTCGGCCAGCTTTCGCGCGTTTCGGCCAGCTTTCGCGCGTTTCGGCCAGCGTTCGCGCGTTTCGGCCAGCGTTCGCGCGTTTCGGCCAGCGTTCGCGCGTTTCGGCCAGCGTTCGCGCGTTTCGGCCAGCCTTCGCGCGTTTCGGCCAGCCTCCGCGCGTTTCGGCCAGCGTTCGCGCGTTTCGGCCAACTTTCACGTGTTTCGGTCTGATTTCGCGCGTTTTCGTCTGTTTTCGCAGGTTTTCGTCCGTTTTCGCAGGTTTTCGCACGTTTTCTTTGGTTTTCGCACGTTTTCGTCCGTTTTCATACGTCTTCGTCCGTTTTTGGTCGTTTTCAGACGTTTCCATCCGTTTTCATATGTTTTAGTCCGATTTCTTACGTTTTTATTTATTTTTTACGTTTTGTCCGTTTTCGCACATTTCTGTCAATTTTTGTCTGTTTTCACACGTTTTGTCTGTTTTCGGCAGTTTTCAGACGGTTTCTTCCGTTTTCATACGTTATCTATCACTGATATTATACCAAAAACCTTAAAACCCCTAACCACTAAACCCTATACCAAAAACCCTAAACCCTAACCACTAGGTATAATATCACAAGTGGTATACAATTATGCCATATCTAAATTCGTAAACATTTGTGTATTTAACAGTCATCTAAATTCTCTCAATTAGAAATAGCTATTCTATAAATCTCTCATTAGATAATGTTGTTGGTTAGCTCAACTTGTTTATCGTGCACAAAGTAAACACCAGTCTCATACATCAACATAATTGTAAACGATGATGGACCCTTAGTTTAAAAATACAAGGTTTCCATCCATGTACTAAATTATCTCAAGTGAAATATATCATTTAAGACTTGCTTCAATGACACATTACATTTGTGTTGGACTTAATTTCCGCATACGTTTACCTTAATAAACATTTATTCCAAGGTCGTTTGTTTCATCCTAAATTCCCAAGTGAAGTTTTATTCCAACCTTAAGTATAATATATAGCTTATGTGGAATGAAAACTTTCGATATGTCAATACCACATATGAATTTAAGAAAAACAACATGGTGTCCCCCCTCAATACGATAAACTCAAGTCTTAATTTAAACAGAATCATCTTGTAAATAATTCAAAGGTCCCCATCTCCTAGATGCATGATCCATCCACCCTTGGATTCTTTCACAGTATACTATATAAAGATTATATAGACTTTTAACCCCTTTTGATTACACACCGTCCTCGCAGATGTAATCACTAAGGAAAGAGTCTTAAATCTTAATTGCCATATTTCAAATATAGACTCATAACCCTTTATGATTACACATCGTCCTCGCCAAAGTAATCATCCAGGAAAGAGTTTATGAAACCTAAATTTGACTTTTAAAGATTCGAAAAAAAAAAGAAATCAATGTAAGCACAATTAATATCTTTATATAATTAATACGTGCAGAAAAGAGAGATTTAATCATAGTCAATTGCTTGAGTAAGATCAAAATTCTTATCATCAGTCAGGCATTAATATGTATACAATTTTGTCCTTATGAGCCTTTCTTCAAAAGAAACTCATTCTAACCTCACAGGTTTACTCTTTGGTAAAAGATCAATCAAGCTCAAAACTTGATTGGCTTTTAAGGACTGCATCTTATCATTCATAATTCTAAGACCTTTATCAGATTCAAGATGTGATAATGTATCTTAGCAATTAGCAGGTTTTGAATGACCTCTAATTAATATATCATCAGCAATCTGATATTACAATAGTCAAACAAGTGATGAGGCATCCTTACGGATTTATGAATGAGAGTTACATTATATTTTGAGTTGACATTTTCATGTTTTAACCTTAGTATGACATCAACAAGTGAATTCAGAAGGTTATGTAATTTATTCTTGAATATCTTCAAGATCTATAGATGCTCCCACTTACTTTTGTAAGAAGAGATAATTCTCTAAATACTAAGTATTTAAGCAACAATAAATTATTCTTAATTGGGACAACAAAATATATTTTACAGTTCTCGTCTCTAGCTTGTTAATAACATGCTTCATAAGATATTAAGAAATTTTAGAACTTTAATCAAGACATAATGGGATTCATCCCAATCCATGAATAGATAATGTCTTGAATACCTTCTAGGTTGGAACTATATTGAGTGTATCCATGACACACATAAATTTCCAACCTTAATCGATTTTGGAGGTAGAGCCATTTAAGTTATCAGAAACCAAACTATATGAATACAGTTTATTTCAACACATTAGACATACCATAATAATGTGGTATTCTATGAGTATTGGAATTGTGAGACTACATCAGATTTCCTTAGATAACTTAATTCTCTTTAGATTAAATACTTGCCAATTGGGTCGAGCCAAATTAAATACAAAGTATTTTAAAACCAAGTGCATGCTATAACGTATATTTCTTTAAATAGTACAATAACTCTATGTTCATGTGTTTTAAGAAAATAGAACATGTGAAGTATACGTTACAAGTATTTGAATAATTCAATGACATCATGTTTATGTGTTAACAAGAAGACATAACAATTTTACTACTTACTTTATGTTATAAGTCATTGATAAATTCAAGGACTTTATAATTATGTCTTAACAAGCAAACATAATTATACTAACTAAAGTAATTATGAACGCAAACTCTTGAGTTCATTAGTAATTTTAAGTTAATTCCATACTTCATAATTATGATTATATAATTAACCATAATTTATTTTGACTAAAACATATAGTCAATAAGTTGAAGTAGCTATATATTATATCTTGGCATTTAAATGTAATAGGGCAACAAACATCGTGTGTGTTTAAGACCTAGTAGATTTGTTAGCTTTCTTACCTTGCAGTCAAGAGAAACCAATAATCATATTAAGTAGACAAACACTTAAGATTTCTCCCACTTGTGTACGGGACAACATGATCTAAAGTAGACAAACAGTACGACAAGCGTTCGATTGTATAAACAATATGAGAGTGTGATAGATATCACAAGTAGATTTCAAACCATAACGTTTAATAAGGAATTATAGATTATTATTCTATAGATAACGTTTCGGAAAGCAACATCAGAAAGGCAACGTGTTATCTAATAAAATAAAATGCAATCTTCCTTTAAGCAATGGTCGTTCATATTCGGAAAGTGATGAATTATTTCAAAGCAAGCTACAAATAATATGGGGAACATATCAAGGAATAAAAACTTGCCAAGCTCCCACTGAATTGACAATATTACATAAAATGTTATTTCGTAATAAAACGCAAAGCTACATGGGATTTGTCAACATGTAAGTGTTACATCACTAAATAGATTGCAATAGGATTTATTTTACTTTCCTATTCTATAGGAATGCCTACAAGTTGAAATTGTACTTAGGTAATTGAATCGAGTATATGAAATTTCTCTTATGTAGATGACGGGGACTAGACATCCATGCTTTCATGTACTTGAAAAAATTTTTAGCATGCAAGTTCCTCATTAATCGGTTTGCCTAGCTCACGAAGGGTGTTTTGACTAAAGGAATGAAGTGAGTCCAAGAAAAATACCTAGAAAGCATTCTAGTAATTTTCTTTACTCGTTGCGGTTTATTAAGAATTCCTCTTATTAACATTTAAAGCTCATCAATCGTCTTGACAAGTGCAAGATGTCATTATTTTGGTAGCTATAGACAAAATGTTCTCTAGTTACACAAAATATTTTATCTTTCAATTATTTCATAACCGAAAAAGGGTAATAAAAGATTGTAAGTGAGTTTAAATATAATGATGAAATTTCAATTATAACCTTATCTTAGTTTTGTCAACCAAGGAGAAGAGATAGGAGTAAGTCTACTCTTCTTACCAGGAAAAGAGACTATGTTTGTCTTTTTAAGAAAAACAAACTTTTGTTTATGAATTATGTTGCAATAACATAATTAATCAGAAAAATAAGAAAAGTTCAATTTAGATTGTCGACAATAAATTCTTAAAAGAAATTAATACCCAATTATACTAATAAGAGTAAGATCCAACTTGTCAATCCTACTTATTTCAGAAGGTCTGACCAAGTGTAACAAGTAGGCAAGAGGTACGCGGGCGTGCGTTTATTGCATTGTAAAATGCTAAAACTATTAGTAATATGAGACACATGACTTAGTAACTCATTTAGTAATGTCATGTTATGTTTTGTCCTCATCTTTGCCTCGGGTCGATGTCTGACAGGTAAACTCGATTTAAGTCCACCAAAAAGAAAGTCAAAAATTGACATAGATTTGACCCTATGGAAAAAATTTGCATGGGTGGAAAGATCCCGAGGTCTGACACCAATAGGTCAACTAAGTGCACGTGTTCTCAGGTTTCGGTTGGCATAGACTCAAATTACCATAGGGTTTTCACATACAGTTTTTATAAAAACATGTGTCAAAAAACGTGTACAAAGAAGCATGCAAAACATCTTTGTAACACAAGTTAAGAAAAACATTTTGTTAACTTTCGTTTTTTAGATGTGTTAATATCGCGGAAAAACATTAAAAATTGACCAAACCCTATATTGTACTCTTACATGTGCCCGAAGACACAAGTTCTTCCAATAATTGCCTCATATGCCAAAGCATAAAGTGACGCGGGAAAAGATTAAAGGTCAATTAAACCCTAGACAACCATTAAAGCCATGGTGAATAAAGCCATGGTCAGTAGTGATTCATCATTGATAAGAGCATAAAAACTTTAAATTTCCAATGAACAACAAGTTTTCATAGGTTTAAGTCCGTATTTATTTGTCAAAAACAAGTTTTTACAATTAAACACATTACGATGGTCCCTAGGAGTTAATAATTACGTGTGTAATTTTACAGACAAATTTAAACCAAGATTCGTGTAAGTTCGTCGTGGGAAACCTTATAGGTCATGATTATCGGATATAATCCGAACCTAAGTTGACACTTAAACTCTTAAGAATCATCAGTTTAAATAAAACAAGTTTCTCTTTAAGTATTAGTCCATTTAGAGTTTCAAAAAGTCTTTTGCAAATATTAACTAGTTACATGGAATATCACATATAAGCAAATAAAACAGACAGAAAAAGGGATGAGGTGAAGACATAATCTATATTGAAAGCAGTAAAGCACATAATGCCCCGAGTTCTCATAAGAGTCTTCCCTAAACGAAGAACCAAAAGACTCTCACTAGGTTTTCTGCTAAAGTACCGATCGGCCCACCATTCATCATTAATATGATTGCGTGAGTTAAAGCCGGAAAAGAATTAATAAGAATTAATTAACCTTTAATTATAAATCTATTCTTTTTTAATATATATTAGCTAGTAATAATACCAAGATTCTAGGTTTTTATTTATTCTTTATGGCAAGAATTGCATATTGTTGTCATAATTTTCATTCAAAACTCAAAACAATAAATAAAAGTTTTCTCATGCAGTTCTAGCTTGTTTTATAAGTGTGTAACCCATAACACCAAACGAGGTTGACTAGTGATGCCACTGTTGGGATTTAACAACTAGTAAACCTTTTACTATGAGTACGCAGCGAATGGATTTAGTTTGATATTAAGAATTAACACACAAATAAAGTAAGTAATACTAACATTTATGTTTAATGATAAAAAAATCAATAAACGAGAATCTTGATCTTGAAAACTTAGTGGCTAAATTACCATCTCTACAGTTGCTCACACAACACGTCAAACAAGCACACTACCATGCTAGTCCTTGCTTCACGATTAAACACCACAAACAAACTAAGGTTTGATGTTCTTGATAAAACCATGATCGGATACCCTAAAAGGTATACGTCCGATCACAGCTAACAAAGACAGAAAAGAAATCACACATTTATATGGAACATGCATGCATTAAATATCCTGCATGCATGTTGTATACCATCATACGAATAAAATAACAAATTCCATGCATGTATGTATGCGTAGGGTATTTGTTAAAAGTGTTATGAGATATGCTTATGACTATTAGGGATATCTTTCTATCGTGTGAATTTAGGGTATTATATGACGTAAGATTTGTGAGGGATTAGGGGTGTTTATATATAGCACTTCAACTTGTCCTCCAAGTTAAGCTATCACCTCCTTTAGTTTCTCAAAATCGACACTCACCACCCCTCCTAAATCCTTCTATGTGACCAGCCAAACAAGGGTGCCCGAAGGTTTCGATTTCCGACAGCTAAGTCCTTCTCTTTTTGTTTAACATTTAATTAGTTAGTTTATAACGTCTAACGGTTAAACCAACAAACGTTAAATTATTTCGTGAAACATATCATATAATTAATAAATATATAACAAGTATATATATTAATTACATAATAAAAGTACTCTTCGTCTCTTAACGTGTGTGCCCCCAATAGGCTCACGTACTTCTTAGTCGTATAACATGCGTATCTGACTCCCACATCCCAACAGATCTTTAATCTGAATTTCCTAGGTTTCCATTGGTAGAGTTATTTTGACCCGCAAAAAAGTTATCAGGAATTTATAAAGTTTGGAAAATTAAAATTAATACTAGAGGTGGCAATTTTAGACCCATTGGTTAAAATTTGGGTTCTAGTGTTAAATATTATTAAGGGATGTGTCTAGATGGGTCTAACATTTTCCCTTATTATAGATGGGTCTAGTTGGGTAAATATTTTTAAGGGACGGGTCGAGTTGGGTCTCACTTAATATTTATAGATGGGTCTTGTTGGGTATAACATTTTTCATCCGTTTTTAACGTTTTTCGACCGATTTCGACCGTTTTCGACCGATTTCGTCCGTTTTTGACCGATTTCGACCGATTTTGACCGTTTTTGACCGATTTCGACCGTTTTCGACTGATTTCGACCATTTTCGACCGATTTTGACCGTTTTCGACCGATTTCGACCGTTTTCGACCGATTTCCACCGTTTTCGACCGATTTCGACCGATTTTGACCGATTTCGATCGTTTTCGACCGATTTTGACCGTTTTCGACCGCTTTATCGACCATTATGACGATTTTTGTTGATGTTTTTTGTACGTCTTTGACCGTTTTGTCCATTTTTGTACATTTTCTTACCTTTTGGTATGTTTGGTTATGATTTTCTAAGTTTTCGTTCGTTTTGTATGTTTTTCTATGTTTTTGTATGCTTAAATACGTTTTTGAACGTTTTCAAATGTTTTATCCATTTTTATACGTTCTAGTACTTTTTATAAGAATGTATAAAAGCGTATGAAGACGTATAAAATCATACAAAATGTACGAAAACGAACACAACGTAGGAAAACAAATAAAAACGGAGAAGGACGTTTGTAAACGAATAAATCGTACAAAAACGGACGAAAATGTACAAAAACGGACGAAAATGTACAAAAACGTTTCGTAACGTTTAAAAACAGACGAAAATGTTCAAAACGTTCAAAAAAGCTTGAAAACGTAAGAAAACGAACGAAAACTGTCGAAAACGCACAAAAGCGGTCAAAAACGGATTAAATCGGCCGAAAATGTTCCAAAACGGTCGAAAATGATCAAAAACGGACGAAAAGGTTCGAAAACGGTCAAAAACGGTTGAAATCAGTCGAAAACGGTCGAAAATGGTATAAATCGGTCGAAAACTAACGAAATAGGTCGAAAACGGACGAAATCGGTCGAAATCGATCAAAACGGCCGAAAACAGACGAAAACGGACGAAATCGGTCGAAATAGATCAAAAACGGACAACAAACGTTAAAAAAAATTAAGTTACCAAACCCATCTAGACCAAAACCCAATCCATCTCGACCCAACCCATCTAGACCCAACCCCTTCTAGACCCAAACCTCTAGACCATGACCCAACCCAACCAAACCACTGTATTTGCCACCTCTTATTAATACATAATTACAAATAAGTATAAACTTGTTGAATGAAATTGTATTCTACTTTATTCATACTCCTAAAGGACGCAACAAGTTTAGAATTTGCTGTTGGGTCCTTCCAAATGTTAACAAGGGTGTATAAAACATCTTTTGTTTGAGCCAATCGTTGTTTAACAGTTTGTGAGCTTGTAGATGATGAGGCGTCATTATTACTAAGAGAAATCATCTTTCCTACACATCGGACATATCCTCTTTTCTCTGGCCCCTTAACGTTGGATAAGTCGTCATTTATCTAATCATCTTCTTGAATACCTTGGGTATTAGTAGAATCATTTGCAATAACTTGTAGGGATGCCTACATAGCAATAATATGTTCCACCATTATATAAAGCGAGTACTAACATGTGCTATTTTAAATATTCAGACGTCACATTACCACAACTTGAGTAACTTTGTCATTAAAAATCACTCACCATCCTTACGGGTGCTTAATTTGGTTACTATTTTGGCTATACTTGGTGTCGTTCTCGGTTGGAGATATATAGGAAGCTAATTTTGGTTTGATCCAACATAAACTAAACATATACTCCGTAAGTAATAAGAAATAAGAAATACTTCATAGCCTGTTTATTAAGAAACATCAGCATACGTGTTTGTTGGAGGAAGAGAAGTACATGGAGTCTGTGATCACCACCAACTATTCTAATGCCCAAGATATGCTCTTCTTCATTGAGAAGTTCTAACCTTTCCATACTTGTGGTAGCAGGAAGCCCAGATCGAACATTTACTTCTCTAACACTCCCAATTTCAAGGCGACCTTACACATTACACCCGCTGACAAAGGGTTTGTACTTCAGTGGTTGATCGAATCTCCTTACCAAAGACTATACCTTTAAAAAAAAGTAAAGATACTTTTTAGATCAATAATCATCAAATTTGTAGTTTTTTTATTTGTGTTTTCATTAATTAATTGATTCTACTCGCCCATCTTCTTAAATCAAGTCGTTGCATATTTACAATACAAGGTTCGTCAACACTCACCTTAACAGTCAGACTCTATATATGCTTTTGTTTTATACTAGATTGTATCTAATTCTCCGCCTTAGTCGCAGCTTGACTAAGTTAGCATACAAAATATGTCTCGGCTACTTGAATTAAGCTATTTTATAAAATAAAAAATGAATTAAGCTACACTATGATCTCGCAGAAACCATAGTAATAACCACTAAAGATTTTAAAACCATATATAAATATGAGCAATCAATGTGTTATTTTAATCGAGGGTGACCATTTCCGAAACAAAAGTTATTCTATTTTAGTGATGAGAGAAAGAATCACAGTTAAGCATAACATGAAAACAATCAACAGCTAGACAACAACAATTGTTCAGAAATAGAAACCCACATAGAAAAACTGTCACACCCCGATAATGGCGAAAACTCGGGAATGCAACATAATGATCAATCATAACACAAGATACAATATAGAGAAAACTACAATGCATAAACTTCAAGTGTTACGAAGACCATCAACCTCGAACAACCTCGAGAGATGTCCCAAATCACAATCAAATCCGCAACTCTTACAATATCCAATAGCCCACACAAGGGTCCAAATCCAAACTTAAACCAAAATCTTCCAAATACTAAAACCAAATAAAATAACAAGCAAGACTTCACATGAAAATCCACTCGGGATACTTCTAAGTCTGCTATCATAAATCACCAACTTATTCCTCTTTCACTTCACCTGAAAATGATACTCGAAAACGTCAACAATAATGTTGGTGAGCTCGTAGGTTTGACCTTAAACCCAAAAGTTGTGCCAATATTTTAAACAGTGGACAATAGTGCAATATGACAGTGAATATATACGCAAACAATCATTGACGTAGCATCCCCGCTAGTCAATCACCATATGTCACTTACGCACCTAAAGGGCCTACCAGCTGGTGCACTAAATTAGGGCAGCACCACACACAAACTAGGGTAGGCGTACTCATCCGTTCCAATAATCACAAAAATACTGGGTAGGCGTACCCATCCGATCCAAACAATCATGCAACACATAATATTCACATAGCAGTCATAAGAACATATCTTGTCCCAAAAACAAAACCATATTTCGCACAGTTCAATTCAAAACAGTTTAAAACACATTTGAGTATCATTTTCCCCCAATGGAAACACAGTAGAAAATGGGGCTACGAGAACTCACCTCAAGCAAGTCTTTGACAACCAAATCTCAATCACACAAGCAAATGCAACGACGCCCGCACACGACCTAGTCCAGTTAATGTCCTATTTTAATCATTCATTTCCAACACAGTCTTCACATTTGATGCATAGAGTCTAGACGCGTTGTACAATTACCCGAACAATTTAGTGGTGTGATGGTTGAGGACATATTCCCACAATCATATCAATCCCATTACTCGATAATACATACTTATACTGTTTAGAGAAAATAGATAAGTAATATAAGTAAATATTTATAATTAATAATTATAAATATATCTCGATAAGTCCATTCGGTAACCTTAGTCACCTTGAAAATAATCATATTAGGGTTAAAAATGGAACGTATACTCATAATAAACATATTTGAGAAGTTTCGAGAAAAAATATATTTTTCGTCTTTTAGTGAATTTATTAAATAAATAAAATAATTAAATAATATTTTATTATTTAAAATTCAAAGTCATGTTTTTAGGTAAAATTTCTAAGTATAAACTTTTTTACGAAATTTCGACATGACCCGTATGCTCATACAACGTTTTCCAAGGTTTTTAACCTTTATTTCAAACACTTTTCAAACTTTCGACACTTATCCGACAAAATTCCAAAATCTTGATCTTTAACGTTTACTAAAACGTTTTTCCTAAAATAGCGTTCAATATCACTTCGTAAATACATTTCACTTTCAAAAAGTCCGTCAAAACTCTTCTAACGACTAAATATCGCTTATTGGGCTATAAGGCCCAATAAGGGCCCATTAAGATATTTATAAGTCCAAAATACGATCCAAGTCCAAAACCAAGGTCCATTTATATACATAAGCTCATACCAATAAGTAGAAAGTAATCCGGACCACAATAAGCCCTCCCATTAAGCCACGACTTAAATAGGCTTATTGGGCCGTGACTCCATAAGCTCCACAATACATATATTAAGCTTGAAAATAAACTAATAAGCTATGTATCGCATTTGGTTACTACCATAAGCTATAAAAATAGTCCACAACATACGCCATACTACGTAAATAATCAAAACACACTTCCTTGTGTTTTTCAAAATAAGTCACGAGCCATAAGCTCATTATAAGCCACGAAATAAGCCCAACATAAGCTATACATGATATTATCAAAAATAAGCTATCTAGCAACATATGTTATTCAACCATCACGACCACAACATCAAAACTACAAAACCCTTCTTTTTCTTCTTTAAATCCAACGAACCAAACACCCCTTTATATATCCGTTTCGTTCCAAAAATCAATTTTTACGACGATCAACTTGTACAACTAACATCTATGCATCAATATAAACCCCAAAGTACAAACGAAATTTAAATTTGAAAACTTACAAGAAAACCTTCAAAAATGTAGATTTCGACACGAACCGGACAACCCAAACGTTGTTTAAATGAACGAGGCACGCAGACCCGTGCGTTACACACGGGTTGTATCAATTTTTTTTCGCATGGTGTGCGTATAATGGTCGCTTGCATAGTGATTTTGTTAAATGTTGATCCCTTTGTTTGATGGGTTATTACCCATACAATTGTAGTGCGATATTTGAGTTTGGCGTGAATGTTTGATCACTGTGCGATGCACCGGGTTGTGTCTAATTGTTGATTGCATAATGGTTATGTGAAATGTTGATGTCTAAGTTTGATGGTGCATATTTTTGAAACGGGATCCTTCTTCCGTCACAGCAAGCCTAATTTAACACATATTCAGGAGTGCTCTTGGCAAACGTCTTGTATAATTACCAAATCATCAAATATGCAGATTCAATATTGGACATGAGGTGAAACATATTAAACCCTACAGGATACTTCCATAATACTAACATATACATACACGGGATGTGGTACATAGTTCCAGATATAATCAAAGATGTATATAGTCTTAGAAATATTTTAGTAGCTAAGATCAAACCATTGTATCACATAAATGGATTTCGCCAAATTACTTCATTATGACCAACCAAGTCTAGATTAATCTGTAAGTTGTGCAGAAACTTATTAGCACAAAATATCAAAAGGTTAGACTCATATGATTCAAAGGTTATGAATCATCCAAGACGAAGTAAGGGTAAGTTCTAAAAAAATCAACTTGGTAAGCAATGAAGCACAAAATGAGTTCCCATGTCAGTTTACAATACCTACTTGTTATATCTAAAGTGTAATTTTTTCCTTTAATTAAAAAAACTATATTTTTATTAAAATAACTGCACACCATTGGCACCAAATTCCTATCAACTGTGCAACATAGATGGCAGTTCAATGTTGTCAAATCCAGTGGGAGGCATCCGATTATTTTCTGAATTAAAGGACATTCATGTGATGCTGTAAAATTCAGTGGGAGCTACAAAGTTTTAATCTTGGTAGTAACCTAGATTATTTTCTTGTTTATCTTGAGATAATGCATAATTTTCCAACTATAGACACTCATGGTTTTAAGGATAGTCGTGCACTATTTCTTATTAAACAAAGTGATTCTATATCTACTTGTAAAGCTAATATCTATGACACTATCATATTGTCTGTATAAACAAACGAATGTCATGTCGTTTGACTACATGTATGATGTTGTGCCATGCACAAGTGGGAGAAATCTTTATTGTGTGCAAGGTACAACACATGATAAGAACAATATGATTAAATGTTTCTCTTGACCGTAAGGTAAGAAACTAATATTCTACTAGGACTTATTGCCCTATTTAGAACATATGTCAAGATATGAAATAAAGACTACTTCAAGTAAAATGTTTATGTGTTTTTGCTTCGAAAATATATACAAAATAAACCATTAATAAAAATATTTTTATTCCCCCTTGATTGTCGCCAAATATGGAGTAATCTCGATTTATAAGACTACTTAGGTAAAATATTTATGTGCTCTTGAATGTCCAAAATAATGAAGTATCTTGTTTCTAACTTGAATTTATTACTAAAAACATGAAGCTAGAGTTGGCGATTCATAATTACTTGTGTTAAACATGTTTATGTTTAATTGTAATTAAATAACACATGAAGTCTTTTAAATGTTGAAAGACTTATAACATAAAGTAAGTTATATCTTCTAGCCATGACATGAACAAAAGTCCTTGATTTGTTCAAAGGCAAAATAATGTATACCTCCCCCCCCCCCCCCCCCCCCCCCCCCCCCCCCCCCCCCCCCCCCCCCCCCCCCCCCCCCCCCCCCCCCCCCCCCAGTTAACATTGATAGATTTCTTGAAATAGTTAAAGCCGTATACATTATTGCATGCAAATAGGTTTTTTAAATACTATCTATTCAATTTGGTTTGACACAATTGATAAGTATGTGACCTAAAAAGTATTAAGTTATCTAAAAGATTGTGATAAAGTCTCACAATAATATTACTCATATAACATCACATATTCATGGTATGTCTAGAGTATTGAATCAAATTATTTGGAATTATTTGATTTTGATAACTTAAATATTTCACCTCCAAAATCTGTCAAGGTTTGAAATTGAGTATGTCTAGTATATACTCAATAAAACTCCAACCTAGAAGGTTAATAAGACACCACCATGATTATGGAATGTGATGACTCCCTTTAAGTCTTAAAAAATTGAAGTTCTGAATTTGTTAAAAGTCTTATGAAGAATGATATTAACAAACTAAACTCAAGAACTGTCAATGTATCTTGTATTTGCTACTCTACATGCTAAGTAATTATAGAAGAGTCTTTAATTACAAAAGGCAAATGGGAGCATTTTTTAGATCTGAAAGAGATAAAAATACAAAATACATAACCTTCTAAACGCACTAGTGAATATCATATCGAGGCTTTAAATGTTAAACCTCATAATGATATAATTCTCATTCATAGATCCGCAAGGATACCTCAAATATTTGATTGATAAATGTTATATCAATACTGAGGAATATGAGTCACAGGATCATAGTGAACCCGTTAAAGATGCATTATTGAATTTTAAATTCGGTATTATGGTGTAACCATTAATATGCATTATTGAATTTTGAATTTGATAAAGACTCAAGCTATGAATGTTAAGATGCTGTCCACAAGATAATCAATTTTAAAATTTGATTGATCTTTAACTAAAACAGTTAGACTGTGAAGTTATAATGAGTTTCCTCAAAGAGAAAAACCCTAAGTGTAATGTTTTGTATCAAACTCATATGGACAATGTTGTACACATTTTTAATGCATGTTTAGATTGGATTTTAATCCATGATCAAGCAATTGAGTGTGTGAAATATTTCTTTCTTAACATATAGGATATAAAGATGGTTGATTGTCATACTAGTGTTCATATTGATGAAATATGACAATAGAATTCAAAACTCTTCCTTGAATGATTACTATTGTGAGGACGGTTAGTAATCAAAGGAGTTTATGAATTCATATAATCTTTATGAAGTGTACGAGCGGCAAGAATCCAAGAATGGATTATTGCAAGCATCTAGGAGAATAATCTTATGTTTATTGTTAAATAAAGATAACTCTCGAATATTCCTAAAAGCTAGTGGGAGTATTATGTTCAGGTTTCCTTCACCTGAAAGATTTAGGAAATTAAATGTACAACCTTGAAGTAATATGTTTATTGCTATAAACGTACATGGTATATAAGTCTAACACAACATGACATATTATTTAGAAAGTCTAAATGGATACATATCTTTTGATAAGATGGAACATGAATGAAATCTTAAGTTAGACTAAAGGATTCGTTATGTACATCATATTGTGTAGGAGTTAATAGTTGGTACCATGCATGAATGCAAGATGATTGAAACATTGGTATCTTAGTTGAAAGTTATTAGATAATTATAAAATGGAACTATTTTAATGGAATTATTTTTGGAATTGGATTCTTCTTAGATTATGAATTTTGTCAGAGTAAATAAAATTCTAAGGATATATATTGCAACAATTTATTGTGCAATTAGAATAAACCAATGAACTTGGAGTTCATGAGGTGCCAAACATTATTAAGAGAATATTCATCGTTTATGAATTTTAAAAGGCATAGGGATGTTTTTGTATACGGATGCTAAATCTAATTGAGATGACCCGCAATACTAGTTATGGTATGATTTCACGTTTGATGAAGACCATGTGGACTAGTTGTGCTTAACTGAGAGCATAGTTGCATTATACATTATAGAATAAGAATGCTTTACACTTTTGGAAGTGGTGAAAGATGATTGTTTTCAATAGTTGATGAGATATAGTGTGTCAATATTAAGATATGTGGATATACACGTACAAACATTCATCATAGATTTTCAAGAACTTCACTAATTGAATTCTTGAAATAAGTATTCTCAAAATTCCTAAAGATCAAAGCTAGTTGGAATTAATGAAATCTATGCCTTGTCAACAAGTACGATAGTCGTATCTTGAGGCATGATTCGTCAACTAGAATTATCATGCATTTGATCTATTTAGTATTTGGATAAGGGATATTAAGACAATTTTATTAATGATAATGATACGTGGTATGTGGTTATATTTAATAAAAATTGTGTCCTATATTTGCATGTTTAATCCGTGAATAATATTTTTTTTATTCTAAATTAATCCGTTGTCGATTAACAATATGGGAATAGTGTTAAACTAAGACAATTATGAGTGATTGGTGATATCTTTGGGATATTATAGGAAGTGTCGCCAAACTCACATGTTATTCATAAGATGAATATTGGACTTCCCAACTAACAAGATTATTACTTTATGAATCGACGTCATTAAGTAGATCTTGTAAGTGATTTTAATTTACTAAATCCTTAGACTTGAGATGCAAGTAGGTCTTGCATATGTGGATATTACTTCTTGATATAGTTTAAGTTGTCCTGAATAAGGTAACTAATAAGGAAACCTTATGGGGTTTTTTTCAGAATGGTTTATGCCATTTGATGACTAGACATTGTAGTCAATAAAGAAATTTGTTCCCTTCAATAGTTGAAGTATGATACCCCCTCGTAGGGTTAATCAGATGTTTGTGTGTCGCACCAAAAATAATCAGGAAGATATGTCTCAATGATTTTTGGTAATCTTGATTAATCATATATATGAGAAACATAATCGTTAATTAATGGAATGACTTTGGTCTCATTATCTATTTTTGCACGGCAACGGAAACAAAAGGATTGTAAATACTTAAATCATTTAACTGTGACTTTACGAAGTACACTTCAGGTATTTTGGGAACAGTGCGTGTTGCTAGACGCTGCTTCACCAATGGTTGTTATATTTATTTGTGCATGTCCAAGTGGGAGTGTTGGGATTGTCATAATCATAAATAAATATACGGCCGGAAATTACGTGAGTCTATGGGGGCACACGCGTATACACAGATGATACGTTTATTAATGTAATTAATATATTTATCGTATATTAATTATATTAATATGTTTCACGAAATAATTAAACGGTCGAACTTAAGAAGTACAAGGGAGGAGAGTGTCGTTTCTAGTAAACAAGAGGAGGTGTTTGAGCATGACTTGGAGAACAAGTCTTTGGGCTATATATATACCCCTTGCCTCATCTTTTGTAGGTAAGATATATGATATACCTAAAAGTCGAACGACATATCATCTTAATCCTAAATACCAATGACATCATTATACACAGAAAAGAATCCATAGTATACATGCATGCAAACAGTTACTATTCGGATGAATGCCTGCTTCATGCATGTAGAATATATATATTGCATGCATGTACCAGGCGAATGTATTTATTCTTTTCACCATTCTTGTTAAGTGATCGTCAGTTATATCCCTTATGGGATTCGGTCGTGTGACGCCAAGTACCAAAACAAGAACATCGTGTTCGGTTGTTTTATTCGTGAAAGAAGGACTAGCATCCTAGCGTATCTCGGTGACGTGTAGTGTATGCACACCATAGAGGTTATCTACTTTGGTAACTTTATTAGTTTGCGTGGTATTCTATTTATACACACGCGTATATTCAAGACGGTGTATTCGTTAATTGCTAAAAGGTACACACTTTCTTGAACCCTTGTTAATTACATATTCTATACGTGTTTATCTTTTCCGCTGCGTACTCGTGATATGTTTAATTGTTAAATTAGTTGTAAAAACCCAACAGTTATTTCAATCGAGGGTGACCATTTCCTAAACAAAAGTTATTCTATTTTAGTGATGAGAGAAAGAATCACAGTTAAGCATAACATGAAAACAATCAACAGCTAGACAGCAACAATTGTTCAGAAATAGAAACCCACATAGAAAAACTGTCACACCCCGATAATGGCGAAAACTCGGGAATGCAACATAATGATCAATCATAACACAAGATACAATATAGAGAAAACTACAATGCTAACTTCACTAGTGGTACGAAGACATCAACCTCGAAAACCTCGAGGAGATGTCCCAAATCACAATCAAATCCGCAATCTTACAATATCTCAATAGCCCATACAGGGTCAATCCAAAACTTAAAACCAAAATCTTCCAAATTCTAAACCAATAAAATAAACAAGCAAGACCTTCACTGAAAATCACTTGGGTTCTCCTAAGTCTGCTATTCAGAATCACCAACTTAATCCTCTTTCACTTCACCTGAAATTGATACTCGAAACGTAACAATAATTGTGGTGGAGCTGTAGGTTTGTCCTTAAACCCAAATGTTGTGCCAATATTTTATACTGTGGACAAATGTGCAATATGTCAGTTTGAATTATAGCAACAATCATTGACGTAGCATCCGCCGATAGTCAATCAACATATGTCACTTACGACACCTAAAGGGCCTTACAGATGAAGAAATAAATTAGGGCAACTCCACACACAATCTAGGGTAGGCGTACTCATCCGTTCCAATAATCACAAAAATACTGGGTAGGCGTACCCATCCGATCCAAACAATCATGCAACAGATAATATTCACATAGCAGTCATAAGAACATATCTTGTCCCAAAAACAAAACCATATTTCGCACAGTTCAATTCAAAACAGTTCAAAACACATTTGAGTATCATTTTCCCCCAATGGAAACACAGTAGAAAATGGGGCTACGAGAACTCACCTCAAGCAAGTTTTGAACAACCAAATCTCAATCAACAAGCAAATGCACGCGACCCGTACACGATTTCCAACACAGTCTTCAGTTGGATGCATAGGTTGAGCGTTGTACAATTACCCGAACAATTTAGTGGTGTGATGGTTGAGGACATATTCCCACAATCATATCAATCCCATTACTCGATAATACATACTTATACTGTTTAGAGAAAATAGATAAGTAATATAAGTAAATATTTATAATTAATAATTATAAATATATCTCGATAAGTCATTTCGGTAACCTTAGTCACCTTGAAAATAATCATATTAGGGTTAAAAATGGAACGTATACTCATAATAAACATATTTGAGAAGTTTCGAGAAAAATATATTTTTCGTCTTTTAGTGAATTATGAATAAATTAATATAATTAAATAATTATTTATTATTTAATTCAAAGTCATGTTTTTGGTAAATTTTAAGTATAAAACTTTTTTACGAAATTTCGACATGACCCGTACGCTTCATACAACATTTTCCAAGGTTTTTAACCTTTATTTCAAACACTTTTCAAACTTTCGACACTTTTCCGATAAAATTCCAAAATCTTGATCTTTAATGTTTACTAAAACATTTTTCCCAAAATAGCGTTCAATATCACTTCGTAAATACATTTCACTTTCAAAAATTTCGATAAAACTCTTATAACTACTAAATATCGCTTATTGGGCTTTAAGGCCCAATAAGGGTCCATTAAGATATTTATAAGTCAAATACGATCCAAAGGTCCAAAAACCATTGTCCCATTTATATAAATTGCTCATACCAATAGTAGAAAAGTAATCCGGACCACAATAGGCCCTCCCTTTTAAGCCACGGCTTAAATAGGCTTATTGGGTCGTGAGTCCATAAGCTCCACAATACATATATTAAGCTTGAAAATAAGCTAATAAGCTACATATCGCATTTGGTTACTACCATAAGCTATAAAAATAGTCCACAACATAAGCCATACCACATAAATAATCAAAACACACTTCCTTGTGTTTTCAAAATAAGCCGCGAGCCATAAGCTCATTATAAGCCACGAAATAAGCCCAAAATAAGCTATACATGCTATTATCAAAAATAAGCTATCTAGCAACATATGTTATTCAACCATCACGACCACAACATCAAAACTACAAAAACCCCTTTTTCCTTCTTTAAATCTGACGAACCAAACACCCTTTTTTATATCCGTTTCGTTTACAAAAATCAATTTTTACAACGATCAACTTGTACAACTAACATCTATGCATCAATATAAACCCAAAAGGACAAACAAAATTTAAATTTGAAAACTTACAAGAAAACCTTCTAAAATGTGTACACAAAGGGGGACAACCCAAACGTTGTTTAAATTAACGACGCATGCAGACCCGTGCGTTGCACACGGGTTGTATTAATTTTTTTCGCATGGTGTGCGTATAATGGTCGCTTGCATAGTGATTTTGTTAAATGTTGATCCCTTTGTTTGATGGGTTATTACCCATATAATTATAGTGCGGTATTTGAGTTTGGCATGAATGTTTGATCACTGTGCGATGCACCGGGTTGTGTCTAATTGTTGATTGCATAATGGTTATGTGAAATGTTGATGTATAAGTTTGATGGTGCATATTTTTGAAACGGGATCCTTCTTCCGTCATAGCAAGCCTAATTTAACACATATTCAAGAGTGCTCTTGGAAAACGTCTTATATCATTACCAAATCATCAAATATGCAGATTCAAAATTGGACATGAGGTGAAACATATTAAACCCTACAGGATACTTCAATAATACTAACATATACATACACGGGATGTGGTACATAGTTCCAGATATAATCAAAGATGTATATAGTCTTAGAAATATTTTAGTAGCTAAGATCAAACCATTGTATCACATAAATGGATTTCACCAAATTACTTCATTATGACCAACCAAGTCTAGATTAAACTATAAGTTGTGCATAAACTTATTAGCACAAAATATCAAAAGGTTAGACTCATATGATTCAAAGGTTATGAATCATCTAAGACGAAGTAAGGGTAAGTTCTAAAAAATCAACTTGGTAAGCAATGAAGCACAAAATGAGTTCCCATGTCAGTTTATAATACCTACTCATTATATCTAAAGTGTATTTTTTTTCCTTTAATTAAAAAAACTATATTTTTATTAAAATAACTGCACACCATTGGCACCAAATTCCTATCAACTGTGCAACATGGATGGCAGGTCTTAAAATTAAAGAAAGAAACTATATAGGCACATGAATACAACAAATGTGTTAACCCAAATAGACCTAATTTGGTACTAAATGGATGAAATATAGAACAATAGTTATATGAATCCAACATAATGTTTTGTACAAATTTGAACGATCAACAATCATAGAGTCACGGTACAATACACCTTGTTGATCATGTTAACTGATTAAAATACCATACCTATGGAATAAAGGATTGTATTTTGATATTACTTATGTTTACCTTGGCATTTTTTCCATCTTGCCAGTAAATTGCGCTTGTCTGAATGAATGCGCCTTAGCTGAATGAAGAATCAATCAGCGCTGAGAAACACTTCTCCTGCAACTATAAAAGCTGTAAGAAGAACAATTAAACCCGTATTCGTTATACTACTTGTCATTTAATCACCGTGTTGTGTATATTCAGTATGCTTATTGCTACTAATGTTGTAGACTTCTTCGTACTATAAGAAGAAACCATAACACATGAGAGATTGTACGATGCTAATTTATGTAACCACACTGTAATAACCACGATGAAATAATGCATCCAAACACCCCTGTGTATTTATGCCTTTAAAATAAGAAATTCAATAGCAAATACCCAAAACAGTAAGGTTAACAAACTGAGCTTACCGATTTCCTAAGAGCATATGCCAAAAAAATAAGGTCATCAACCGGACGTCTGCTCCTTTTTTGCCACCCATAAACCACCTGCTGATATAACACACACCTGTTTTGAGATGAATTGTTGGATCAATCCATTGGTCATGATTCAGCTTGCCATGTAATAGGCAGTGACTTAATCGTCTAACACTAAGAGACGGGTAAATATTCAACACGCAAGAGACATCGCTAGCATAAAGATATCACCTACTAAAAGGACATGGTTTAAGTCTGGTGACTTGTAGATATCAGCATTTAAAGGGACCGTGGCTATGATTTTGGTTTCATAAATCATCTCGGTTAAGGGCAGCTTGGACATTTTTTAGTGTTGCTAATGTGATTTGTAAGTAGGTGGTGTTGTAGGCTTTTAGAAAAGGGTCGTTTCCAACTGGTAAGCCCGATATATACACTAAAACAAACATCCCCTGAATTTATTCACTTAACAGTGCATGGTCAATATTGATGTAAAAACAAACTAATTCAGAAGTTGTTTCTAGTTTAAAAAACTTCACAATTTACAAATTAAAAAACGACAACCAATTCTAGATGTGTTTCGCAGTCAGGTAAGGGAGTGCTTAGGTCTGCGGCGTATATTTTAGCAGAAACAGTTTTGTGTTATCAAAACTTCTTGAGCTTATTTTAAGATAGGCATATTCTTATAAGCAATTCTGCAAATGAACCTGATATGCATATAACTTAAGAATACATACCTCTTGAAAATCTCCACAACCAACAGAAACAACACAATATGCAAATTATATTGACATTACATGTATAAAATCGCAAAATAAAAAAAACTAACTACTGAACTTATATCATTCTAACCTGTACTTTTCCGAATTGAATGCCACTCGAGGCATTGAACATGGAGAGTATCAATGTTACGCCTACTTGGACCTCAAATCTAAATCAATCACATTACCACAAACACAAAAGCATCGATATAATAAAAAAGGATGTTGATATCGTTTCCTTTATCCACCGGACATTTAAACAAATTGCATTTATGTACTCCAATATAAATCACAACAGTAGGCATTAATGGTTAATAAGACCAAATAACCATATAAATCTGCTTAGTTTATAACTAAGCTTTAACAAACGAGCTTATTTTGGCTTAATGGGCCTTATTGGGCCCATTAAAGTCCATTAAGTGTTCTAAGGGTCCATTTAAGTTTTAAAAAGCACAAATGCCTCCATTAAGCTTATTCAAGTCTGTTAAGTTGGAAATAAGCTCGGGAGAGCTTATTTTAGGCCTTTATCAATCTTATTGGGCTCGGTACCATTATCTTCGACCCGAATTAAATCACAAAGGTCCACTTAGCAATTCCAGATTTCTTTTTCCTACCCTTTTAAGCTTGTTAACTCTGTTTTTGGTCCAAGCTATCCAAATAAGCTAATAAGCTCCCTCGTTAATGGTCGTTGGCCCCATAAACGGTTCCGAATTGGACTTTTAAAGGTGTGCCCCCACCCCCCCCCCGGTTTGATCCTATTAAGGTCCAGTAGTTATTCCTAAGTCCTTGGGCCCATCCAACTGTTCTACGTTTCACCAATAAATGTTTTAAGCTTATGTGAGCTTATTGAGGCTTGCGTTGACACGAAATGGACTAACATGCCCATTATGATTGTTTGGACTAGGTTCTCTAATAGTACTTAGGGATCCATAATATGTTCTTCAACTATGTTCTTGTATTACTCTCCATAGAGCTCATAGAGCTTATAATTAAGGATTGTGTCCCTCGGGAGGGCATAATTGGTCCCGTTATTGGCTTTGTACGAGGTCTAAATGCCCAATAGGAGTTTAAGCTTGACATGGATATCATAATATTGATGCAGTTTTCACTAGATTTCTAGGTCTATCAATAAGTTTGAATGAGATTATTATTAAGTCATGGCTCCACTGTTGGGCTTGTTGGGCCGGTTGGGCCCGGGCCGTGCACTCTTAAGTATTTTACAAGCCCATTATGGTCCATTGCTTCTCTAGTAACTTACGTGATTATTCGAAAAGGCCCTAGTGGCAAAAATGTCATGTATTTAGCTTATATACACGTCGTATCTTACATGCAAGTGTTTCTTAACGTCCCACATACGCTCCCAAGCCATAGTACATCGTTTACTATAAAAGTTTACGTGTGGTTTTCTTATAATGAACGGTTTTTCTAAGCTTTGCTCGTTAATAAGCCATGTTACATGTTTACTTAACATTCAAACACCACACAAGGTCAGTGTTCATGTCATAAATACGTGCGAATGACACGCATGGGGATGAACCAATGAAGCTGTAACGTTGCCTAAGTAAACTCGTAAATTACATGAGACCTCTTGACTTATAGATACCTAGGCGTCAAAGAAAATAAATGAAGTCATGAAAAGTACAATTTAAATTGTGACTTACAATGAGTCCTCAAGGCTATGTCTTTTCGACTATTCGAATCACCCCAAATGCACACAACGATCGAAATGAACCAACCAAAGCTTCAAAGATTAATCCAATACCCACAAACCTTATCTCGTAAACCCTTATTATGACTTGGATGGAATACCCTAGGTTATTTTGGGTTTCGAATGGATTGAGAGGGTTGTTTTGTTTGCGGTGTCGTGCCGAACAAGAGAAAGGGAGTAAATATGTTTAATTGTTTAGTGAGTTCAGAGAGTTGTAAAAGTGTAAAAATGTCCAAGTGTGAAGTGGTGTATTTATAAGACAAAGAACTAGTTACATGCCCCCTAGTCCCAAACAAACCAAATCGTACCCTTAACAAGGTGGTTTTGTAGCTTTTAGTTAGTCATACATTGTATTTAGCCAAACCACCTAAGTACATGTTTTAATTACTAAATATTTGTATAAGGTTACCTAAGATTTAGAAATCTTATGGTTTGTGTATGTGCATCGTATGTAACCGGGTATCCAAGGGAAAAATAGAGAGCAAAATGGTTATTAACCATTGTGTATTAGCTACTAGGGAGCATTAAGTACCATTCTTAATTAACATAGAGCTTGTAATTAAACTTATATAATGAATTTAGGAAGATATCCCTATGTTGGTTTAAGTGTATAACCCGCCTCCCTTATGGTGATATACACAAAATTGATTTATTTTTGATGTTTTAAGTGTTGTAAAAAGTTGTGTATTGTTTGAAGTCTAGGTAAATCTAAGGCATTTTCCTCGAGGTGTGTTCCAATGTACTTTTATTGCGAAACGTAACACCTTTACAGTAACCAATAAAAATAAAACAAACCGCTAATTTTAGTAATTAATCTTCTTAAAATTATATAATACTTGATGGATGTAAAACCTTAATTTATTATGATGACCCGTTAACAATAAGATTACGTTAAAGTCTTACGCGATTTATCATAAAAGTTATAATATTAAAAGTAAACGCGTATCGACCAAAAATAAATAAGTGACAAATAATAGGAGTCTAAAATGACCTGAAATTTAGAAATGTTCCACATAGAGTCATAGTATTAATACACCTTGTTGATCATGTTAAAGATTGAAATACCATACCTATGGAATAAAAGATGTAATATGTGATAATTAATAGTGTTTAACCATTGCATTTTTCCATCTTGAGTAATGGCGCCTTATTAATGAAGAATCAATCAGCGACTGAGAAACACTTCTCCTACAACTAGAAAAGCTGTAAGAAGAACAATTAAACCCGTATTCGTTATACTACTTGTCATTTAATCACCGTGTTGTGTATATTCAGTATGCTTATTGCTACTAATGTTGTAGACTTCTTCGTACTATAAGAAGAAACCATAACACATTGTAGAATTTGTACGATGCTAATTATGGTAACCACACTGTAATAAACCAATGATGAAATAATCATACCAAACACCCCCTGTGTATTATTGGCCTTTTAAAATAAGAAATTCAATAGCAAATACCCAAAACTATGAGGTTAGCAAACTGAGCTTACCGATTGACTAAGAGCATATGCCAAAAAAATGAGGTCATCAACCGGACGTCTGCTCCTTTTTTTGCCACCCAAAAACCACCTGCCTGATATTGCACACACCTATTTTGAGATAATTGTTGGAATCAAAATCCATTGGTCATGATCAGCTTGCATTATAATAGGCAGTGACTTAATCGTCTAACACTATAAGACGGTTAATATTCAACAACCGCAAGAGACATCGCTATCATAAAGATATCACCAACTAAAATTACATGGTTTAAGTTCTGGTGACTTGTCGATATCAGCATTTCAAAAACGGACCGTGGCTATGAATTAGGTTTCGATAAATCATCCGGTAAGGGCAGCTTGGATTACTTTTTTAGTGTTGCTAATGTGATTTGTAAGTAGGTGGTGTTGTAGGCTTTTAGAAAAAGGTTCGTTTCCAACTGGTAAGCCCGATATATACACTAAAACAAACATCCCCTGAATTTATTCACTTAACAGTGCATGGTCAATATTGATGTAAAAACAAACTAATTCATAAGTTGTTTCTAGTTTAAAAAACTTCACAATTTACAAATTAAAAAACGACAGCCAATTCTAGATGTGTTTTGCAGTCAGGTAAGGGAGTGCTTAGGTCTGCGGCGTATATTTTAGCAGAAACAGTTTTATGTTATCAAAACTTCTTGAGCTTATTTTAAGATAGGCATATTCTTATAAGCAATTATGCGAATGAACCTGATATGCATATAACTTAAGAATACATACCTCTTGAAAATCTCCACAACCAACAGAAACAACACAACAAGCCAAATTATATTAGCATTACGATGTATAAAATCGCAAAATACTAAAAAACAAACTACGAACTTTATCATTCAAACCTGTCCTTTCCTGAATGAATGCCCCTCGGGCAATTGAACATGAGATGTAGCAATGTTACGCCTACTTGGACCTCAAATCTAAATCAATCACATTACCACAAACACAAAAGCATCGATATAATAAAAAAGGATGTTGATATCGTTTTAAGTGGCGCTTGGAGTTGCTGCAAAAAAGCATGTTTAAGGGGTTCTTACATATTAGTGGCCATATATTCACAATGCTGCTGAATCCCTGCGCTCCTATGTGGTCTCCACACCTATAACAAAACTGATGACCGCTTCTGCCATAAGAAAAATAGTTAACCGTCTTCATAAATTAGTCAAACAAACAAACGATAACCTTCATTAATAATCTACTTATGTTAAACTTTATAGTGTTAGTAGCTGGTCAAGTAAAAGTGCTTGAATAAAATATACGATAGTCACATTGACATTGCTATGATAACTAAAAAAGGTGTTAAAACTGACATGTGTAACCTGTAAAAAGGAGTAACCGATTAGGCAATATGAGCTCCATATTTATGGACCTGTAAGAAATAAACGGAACCACAATTACATTCATTATAAATTGAGGCTGAAGAACACAGGTTATGAAAACTAATTCCGGAGATCAAACAAATCACATCTTAGACATTCCAGAATACATACCCTATACATATGTCCCTCCTCTACTCATTTCGCGTCAACAATCATATTGTTAGCATCATTTACATTGGAAAATGGAATTAAACAAAAAACCAATAATAAAGATACAAACTTTTTATAAAAAATTAAGTTTCAATCAAGAAAACCTTGAGGCCCCAAATTACATCGAAGCATATAGATTCAATTAGAACCATTAGGCGAATAACATTCAATGCAACTACATGTCTTCGCCCGGGATTGCATATAATGGTTGATTGCATAAGATCAAAAACATTTTCGATACAATAAGATCAAAAAAAGTAGCAATGTAACATAGATAAAAAACATAATGAAGAATAAATCGATATAATAAGATCAATTTAAAAAAGTTGAATTAAGTACCGGAGATCAAATGACAGAGATCGACACTCAATGATGGAATGATTTACATGTATGGTATGCAAGCCGTAGAATATCTCCCTGTGGTTCTCATCTTGAATCCTGCAATAACACACATAGGTTAGGTGATGTTACACATATCATTAGTAAAACCTAAAATCCAAATTAAAACCAATGGGAAAAAATTGAGACCTGATTGTTGGATAACTGCAGCAACCCTTGAGATTCATCTCCATGATTGCTGCAGTAAATCACTCTTGCTTTTGAGTTTCGGTATAGGGCATTAAGTGTGGAGGCTTGAATACAACTTCAGGCTTCCAATGCAACATGGTTTTGTACATATGGCTATGTGGGTAATACAAAACATTTAAAGATACAGCCGCAATAAATTTACGGGCCCAATCTTTTAGTATAATAGATGTTGTTTGTATGTAAATGAATAAATGATTGTTTGTTTTGTGTACTGAATAAAGTGTCTGAATAGAGGAAATTATTGTTATACCCTTTATATAAAATATGTCTTGAATAAAGAATTAATTAGATAAAAGTAGTGGGAGGGTAAATATGTAAAAGTATAAAATAAACACTAAACTAATGACTTAATAAATTTACTTATTTATAAATTAAGACCCTTTAAGTCATTATCAAACACCACCTATAAATATTTGACAAAATGAGGTGTAATGTTTAAATTGATGATTTTTACAATAAAGCTCGTAAATCTCAACCGCAATATTACTCCAAAAGTTAATTAGCATTTTTATTCACTTAAAAAAACTTTTTTCATTAACCTAGAGTATTTACTTGGACATATTTACACTTTAAACCTTCAAAACTCATTTGGACATTAAGGACGTGCCGAGACTCGTTTTTGGCATTGTATCAAAAATTACGGGTACAACCACCGGAATACAAATAACGTAACAAATACCTTCAATAAAGAGATTATTAAATCACAATAATCATAAATTACCACAATTTCAACAAATCACCAATTAACACGGTACATTATTGAATAAATGACGAAAGTCAAATAGTCAAAGGTTATTACTGAAACTTTTCAGAACACAAACAAAGGGCAAAGGTTACAAAAACTATCACTTATGCCCTTTTATGCATTCCTACAAGCGGAACACACCCTATCCTACATTGACTTTCTAATTTCCATAATAGGATACAAAAATCCTAGTTTCCATAACTAGTGAGTAACAAAGGGCAGTCAAAGTTATACCTAAGAAGTAAACATGCAATTTACATGCGAAATTCATTTTCCAGGATCAGTGTACTCTTATAATGAACATGATACAAAGAGATTACACATGCCAAATCATACCACATTTTTAGAGTTCATGCTCACTTATAGCAAATATTTGCAAGAGCAGTAAGGTCACAATTTCACCAAGACTAAGACAGTTGAAATAATTACTCACGCGCCTGAAACAGTATTTTGATCCAATTAATTCGAATCACTAACATTCTAACACAATTCCATAAGCTACTACATTCCTAATTAAAAGCTACACCTTGACTTTTAAGGTCAACACGGGTACTTACCAATCAGAAATCATAACAATCTTTGTTTATCATTTCTCAACAGACATTTAATCAAACACTTGGTGGGCATACCAGTAAAAACAGTTTATACTAGAGAATTGAAGAAGAATTGATGATGATGATTGTGAAGTAATGATCAGGAGGTGTTCGTCGATCCGAATGAACAATTGATAATGATGATGATGATAGTGAAGTAATTATCAGATGGGAGTAACAGATTGATTTATGAAGGGAAGAGGTCGGGAGGAAAACACACTAATTGTGTGAAAATAAATGAGAAATTTGTACCAAATTGCCAACAGAGAGTCCTTAACCTGGAAAATACTAAGACTGCTCAAGCACAAGAGATTTCAAGTTTGAAGTGGGATGAGTCAATGAGGTTAGATAGGGGGGGGTGGAAAGAGGTCAAGAACTCACAAGCTCAAAAAACTATTCAGGTTGGTAGAGAGTCAAGAAGTTAGAGAAGAAAGGAGGGTCAAGAACTCATAAGCTCAGAAGATTATACAAGGTTGGTAGATCTGCAAGAGTAGTTTCCTCTGATGAAGCTAGTTTGGGTGATCAGGAGGATGCATCCAAACAGGGGAGGAAAATTCATGATATTGATGCTGATGAAGACATCACCCTGGAGAATGTTCATGATGCTGAAATGTTTGATGTAAATGATTTACATGGTGATGAGGTGTTTGTTGAAAAAGAAGTTCCTGTTAAAGAAGTTAGTGTTGTTGGTAAAGTTAATACTGCTAGCATTGCTACAACAGTTAGTGCTGCTACAATAACTGAAGATGAAATAACTTTGGCTCAAGCACTGGCAGAATTGAAAAGTGTAAAACCTAAGGTTACTACTGCTACAACAGCAACTACTAAAGGAATTCTTCTTCAAGAGCCAAGTGAATCAATAACAACAACAACAACAACAATTCCTTCAAAGGACAAGGGTAAAGGTATAATGGTTGAAGAACCTTTGAAGATGAAGAAGAAAGATCAAATCAGCTTTGATGAACAAGAAGCTATAAGATTACAAGCTGAATTTGATGAGGAAGTGAGGCTTGCAAGGGAAAAAGATGAAGCCAATGTAGCCTTGATTGAAGAATGGAATGATATTCAAGCAAAGATTGATGCTGATTATCAACTGGCTCAAAGACTGCAAGCTCAAGAGCAAGAAGAGTTGACCACTAAAGAAAGGGCTAAATTGTTTCAACAACTCTTGGAGAAAAGAAGAAAACACTTTGCTGCAAAAAGAGTAGAAAAAAGAGGAACAGACCACCAACAAAAGCTCAACAAAGGATTATCATGTATACTTACCTAAAGAATATGGCAGGTAGGAAGTCCAAAGATTTGAAGAACAAACGCTTTGATTCTATTCAGAAGTTATTTGACAAAGCTATGAAAAGGGTAAACACATTTGTAGCTATGGATATAGAAATGGTAGAAGGTAGTGAAGTAAAAGCAGAAGCAGAGATAGCACAAGAGAGCAGTTCTAAAAGAGCAGGAGAAGATCTTCAACAAGAGTCTACCAAGAAGCAAAAGATAGATGATGTTAAAGAAACAACTGAAGTGGATGAGGATAAAGAAACATATGAACTTCAAAGTTTAATGAAAGTCATTCCTGATGAAGAGGAAGTAGCAGTTGATGCTATTCCTTTGGCTACTAAGCCTCCAAGCATTGTTGAATTCAAGATTCTTAAAGAAGGAAAGATCAGTTACTTTCAAATTATAAGAGCTGATAGAAGTTCAAATAGGTACTCAGCCTTTATTCATATGCTTAGAAGCTTTGACAGGGAAGATTTGAAACTCTGTGGAAATTGGTAAAAGTTAACATGGGTATATAAGGCCAGAGGAGGACTATGAAAAAGTACTATGAGGTGATCTAAAGACAATGTTTGAACCTCATGTAGAAGATCTAGTGTGGAGAAATCTACAAGGAAACAAAGTTTTGATTTAGAAGCTATTTGATTCCTGTGGAGTATATTTTGTGAGGTTTTAAAATCTGCATGTCTTTATGTTAGTAGAGAAGAGATATCCCCTTACACCTGCTACAATCACAGAGATGCTGAATAAGAAGCTGCAAGCTGATCATTGGAATGAAATGTGTTATCAGCTTCTTAAGCTCATCACAAAACAACTCAAGAATCAATGAAGTGTTTGGAAGCATCCTCCTGGTGATTAATGAAGCTTTTAATGAAGAAACTTGATGATTTTGAATATAAATATAAAGTTCAGGGGAGGATTGTTGGGATTAAAAGACTTCTTGATGATCTTAGAGTTACTGATGCTAAGGTTTGTGTTACTGCTGCTAAGCATAAATTAGTCCTGTTAGTAATCTTAATGAAAAAATATACTAAGTACTTAGTACTGCTAGTGTAAGTTACTACTGCTAGTGTATATTAGTACTGCTAGTATAAGTTACTACTGCTAGTGTATATTACTACTGCTAGTGTAACTTAGTACTGCTGGTGAAGATTGAAGAAAACTTTCTAATTAGTTAATACAGCTTGTACACAGTTAATGCTGCTGGTACAAAAGTTACTACTGTTGGTGTTGAAAGTTAATACTGCTGGTATGAAAGTTACAACTGCTGAAAGATTACAACTGCTGGAAGAGTTTATGCTGACAGAGAAGAGACCAAAGTCTTTTCAGAGAAAGTATAAAGATTTCTTAAAGATTAAGATTACTTAGTTGATAAGAATTGTTATTTATAGAATAGATCTTTGAGAATATTCTAAGTTTCAGGAATATATTGTAAATCAACTAGGACTCCTTGGTGTATAAAAAGGAGGTTCCTCAGGGCAAGAGTTAGATATCTAGAAATCTTTTGTTTTTGATTATCGGCATAGCTTCAAGGTTTTGAACCTTAAATACTAGGAGAGTATTCGTATTATTTATAATTATATAATATTGGAGCTTTTATTGTTGAATCTAAATTGTGTTTTGTGTTTGAAGTTTAATGTTTCATTGAACAATTCTTATTATATTAAAGATTAGATTTCACATAATCTTTAGTATTATCAAACAAAGTTTCTTACTAGTTGTCTTAGATTTACCTAACATACTAAACCTTACACAAGCTAAGGAATTCAATATTCATTCAAGTGGTATCAACAAACCGTTTAATTACTTTGTGTAAGCGCACGTGTGTTATAAATAGATTCTATTGGGATTGACATCCCCGTCTGGATTGGTGCCAACAAGGCCAACGGACGTATACCATATCAGATTTAGGGTGTTACGGGTTAAACACCTACTAGGGTACTTTAAGTGCATTAAATTGCAAACATACTTTGTTGTAGCTTCAGTGTCATGAGCTTAGCGCAATCGTAATTACTTTTGTAAATATTGTATGTGTTACAATAGTCATGGCTTACTATAACTTGCGATCCAACTAAACTTACTTAAACCTATGAACTCACCAACTTTATGTTGACACTTTTAAGCATGTATTTCTCAGGTTGCAATGGTGTATTTGATGTGCATGGAGTCCTCATCCTTCAAGATCATTTTCAAGGATCTTTAAACGACTCATGTAGAGGTTGTTCTTTATTATCCTGTGCTTATGTATTATGAAGTAACACCATTGATTACCTTTCTGCTGCAACATATTTTTTTTTGGGGGGGGGTTACATATATACTCTCTACTCGCATTATTATTTTTACACACACAATGTCTAAAAAAATACTCCTCGAAACACAAACCGTCAACAACGAAGAACAATCTGAGGCTCTCCTCCGACACCGAAAGGACATTCGATCTCTAAAATACTCAATCGGCAACCTAAGAACCAAAACGAATCAACTTCGCACCACCACAATTGGTTTACCCACACCAACTATGACAACTGGCATTTTTCCAGGTTAATAATTATCTATTAACTCGAAATATTTTGTTTTCAAAATTTACGTACTTGATTTAGCCTTAAACCACGAGGTTATTCCGCGTATAGCCATAGACGTCTTCGGACGCACACCGACTCTAGACTAAATTTAGTCTACAAATGAGGTGTCATTTTATACACTATTTCGAGGTCATTTAACCAGCTAAATCATGCAAATATGCCTAGATTATGTGCTTTTATTTTTAGGTTTTTAGCACTTGGATGGCATTTGGAGGAAAAACACGTGACTTAGGCTCATTTGGAGAAGAAACGGACAAGACTACGGACCTACACAAAATCTCTTGAAGAATCGTGCTCACAGAGTGTGGAGACGGCGTCACAAGCATAAAGCGATGCCGTTGTGATCTATCTAGTGACGGCGTCAGAAAATTGACGACGGCGTTAGGACGTAACCGACTTAAATCAGCCCTAGAAGATTCTACTTTGTGACGTCATCACGACGATTTCTCTATATATACATGATGACATCAAATAACGTCACTTTTATAGCATCATTTATCCCATGAAAATAACCCATTTTGTGTTATTATTGCAAAGAATTGTTACTTAATCGTTTGTATTTAGGAATTGCAGTAATTATGGAGTACTTGGTGAAGATTAGCAAAACGGCACGCATTCTGGAGCTTAAACGAAGACATTTGAAGATTACTGTTCTCACATTCTATACACTGTATCCATCAAGGAAGATACGATGTATCTATGCCTGCACTTCACAAGAAACCACAAAGATTCAAGATCAATACGCCGTATCCAGAAGGAGTCAATATGCCGTATTCAATTTAAAGTAATAAAATATTCTGAAAGATATCGAACATGGTCCTTACTCCAAGAAACCACCAATACGTCGTATTGACCTCAGTCAATATGCCGTATCAACCAAATTCTAAACCTTATGAATAGAAAACCTAAAAACGGGTTTTCAGTGTGCTTGATCATATTTTCGATACCTTAACCATAAAAGTCGATTTTTAGAAGAGAAGAAGAGCAGAAGAGGTCGAGCAAAGCAATTAATTCCATAGGAAACACCTTGTAATCTCATATACTCTTGTAATTGTTCAGTTTTTGGTATCATTCATTAACTCGGTTAGTTTAACTTAGTTGAATTATTACTCTTGTATTGATTATAATGCTTGAGGGCTAATACCTTTGGGTATTAGCCATTATTATGAAGATTTGAATGTTTGGTTTGTTTATATCGATTGCTTAATTTATCGTTGAATGCTTGTTTATGTTTATCAATATACTTGTTTACGTGCTTTTGTATGCGACATATCATTCAAATGGATCTAGTGATATAGACCAAGTTAGCTAGATGCCGGGATGGCTCTCCATATAGTAAATTAAACATATAGACCAATAGGATCACAAATAACGACCTATCTTTGCCTTTAGATTAGTGAGCTTAGTTGGACCGGCAGGTGACCCTTGGGATAAACGAGTACGTTCTTAATTAATTGGTAAAGACTTGGTTAGTAGACTACTAGTGTATAAATTGCCATTAAGCAGTAAGTGGGTAAAGTCTCTATGAGCTAGGGTTTAACAAGATCACCATTGCTTTAATCCCTAAGATAGATTATAATCAGCCTAAGTCTTAAGAATGACATGCCGCCTCGAGATAAGCACTCATTGCACTAAATAAACAAACCAACTTTCTAATTGGATTAATCATGTTTAATACAATTTTCTTATATTTGGCTATACCGCTCTTCTATCTTTTGTTAATTTGCTTGCGTGTGTTATTGTGTCTTAAATTGATCTAAGTTACCACCAAACCCGTGCCAGTCTCTCAAGCTGAAAACCCCCCTTATCCGTTAGATTTAGGATTAACATAGGTTTAGCATAGGTTTAACATAGAATAGATCTAACTTAGTTTAAATTAACTTAGCTTAGTAAACCAAAATATTAATAAATTGAAAGATTGTTTCTCGCTCTTAGTGATCGACACCTTACTTACCACTAAACTCCCATCTGAAAGGGTACACTGCCCGTTAAAGTGTTGTTTTTGGTATAGTCGGCAAAATATAAATTTAAAACTTGAAAGCATAAATTACAACCTCACAACGACACATCAAGTTTTTGTCGCCGCTGCTAGGGAGTGAAAATTTTAATCTTGATTTTTATTTGATATTTTGGCTTTTAGATTAAATCTAACCCATAGGATTAGTGTTATTTAGATTAGTGTATAACTCTGTATACTTGCTTGTATATTTGTTTGTTACTTCAATTATTTGTATCTTTAAATGTTTGTTTTTAATACATTGTTCTGGTCGATAACCTGATACGGCGTATCCACTTCCATTGGATACGACGTATCCAAATTTCTTATCCAATACAGCGTATTCATTCAACAGATTAACACCGCGTATTCAGGTCAATTAAATGCAGCGTATCGATCGTCTAATACAGTTGCAAAAATTAGTTTTTCATACTTAATTTTTGTGCTTGATTTTCTGTATTACTGTTCTTCTGA
>BQNB010036636.1:28266-49987 GCA_026074375.1 Tanacetum coccineum | reverse complement strand
GTTAAAAGTGTTAAAGATTTGTACTTTCGGGCTTAGATCTATCCCTTGCATCATTACTAGGTGGTTTTAACATCATTTCATGGCTTTCAAGAATGGTTGATGATTTTTTTTCTTAGCTGCGTTTTGACTCACTAAAGAGGTGTTCTTGATTGTGTTTTGCCTCAAGACTGCGTTTTGGTCATTGCGTTTTGCCTCAAGACTGCGTTTTGGTCATTATGTTTTGCCTTAAGACTGCGTTTTAGCCATTGTGTTTTGCCTTAAGACTGCGTTTTGGTCATTGCGTTTTGCCTCAAGACTGCGTTTTGGTCATTGCGTTTTACCTCAAGACGCATTTTGCCTCTGCGTTTTGCCTAATTGAAGACCCTTATTATGTTTTGCCTAGGGGAGACTCTGTCCATTTCATTTCTTGGTTGCGTTTTGCCTCAATAATTGACTGCGTTTTGTCTAAAGACACTGCGTTTTGTCTCAAGAATTGATCTGGGCATCAGGTGGTATTTGACCGAATTTGGGAATCTATTAATCATTGTCTAAACATAACAAAACATCAAATCAAACAACAAACAAAGGACTTAAAAGGACTAATCATTCAACAAACACACATTAACATCAATCGATTATTCATTCACGGTTTGTCTATTGATTTTGTAAAATCCCGTTAATTCACTTATCGGTTTTAATCATAGTCTGTTATCGGTTTAATCATAGACGTGTAAAATCCCGTGAACGTGAATTGCATACAAGACCACAACATCACATCACATACACTTCCACTTATGATCCAACAAAATCTTTCATACTTCAATCTCGATACAATGGGAATCGAAAGTACTTTATCTTCGTGTTCAATTCAGAAGAACAACAGATCAACTAATTCAAGACAAATCAAAGAAAGTTGCATGGTACTTTCAACCGACTTCATGCACACCTCAAGCGTCTTTCAAACAACGACTTAAAAGGAAGTCGAACCGAGAATGATACGGAACGCCGTTTTTGCAACACCTTTGTCAAGACTTTGAATTTTTATAGGGCAAACGATGTTTCCTAAACATGGACAACTGCCAAAAGCAACTTATATCAATGAGTTTCAAAAGATTGATCCATGGCTTCTTTTAAAGTTCCTCGAGACACAGTTTCAGATGTTCATCAAGTCAAAGTTTATTATGAATGATGATATATTGTAATTCCACCACACGCAACTACTTCTCAATACACTCAACTTGATATTCAAGAATTCCGTGAGACACTGGTCACAATTTCATGGAAAATGTCAAAAAAGTACGTTGATTTGAAAAGAGCCCAAATTTTGCATAAAAGAGAGCATGACAACAGGTGAATGAAAGACAGACGCAGACGACAATGGGAAAAGTTGATAACGATAAAGAGTATAGTTGCTAGTTTCATTATCATAAAAGCAATGGACAGAATCACAAGAGCAGGATACAGTAGCAAATCATGAATGATGCCACATGTTGATGATGCCACAGAATATTAGGACCCATATATGATGAAAGAGCCAATGGCTGAGGTACCAATGACTGCTGATGAGAATGTATCTCTACAAGACAACAGCATACTGTGCATACCTGAATTCCAATAATGAAGAGAGTTGACCAAATGCTGATTCAATGTTTATGACAACACGTCCTTTACCCGTGCTAAATTAACTGATAACAGGACAACCTGAACTCTCAAATAATCAATGACCAGTTTGAAAATGTTTTTCTCAAAAGGACTGTTGCCCAGTGTCAAAAAGATTTGCAAAACTCCGAAGCCACATTGTATTAATCTTGAACTACAAAAGGAAAACAATGTTTTAAAATCAGGCAACAGATCAATTTTTTAAAAGAGAAACGTAATGAACCAAAGTTAAAAAATGACATCGATTAACTAAACAAAAAATCATCGAATTGGAACATATGTGGCTAAATAACTATGCAGAGAATGATCATTCATAAGGAAAAGAGCACTTGAAACATACTTACAAGGATTCCCCCCCCCTTTTTGAATTCTATCAAAAGGACACGAGTTCAGACAAGACCAAATGACTCTTTAACTGGAACAACAAACAAAAAGTCTAATAAAATTTGATGTACTAGCTCTATTCAAAAAGGGGTTTTCTATTAGCAGCATTAAAAATGAATTAAAGGAAACAAACAGGGAAATAGTGTGAATACTTAAGTTTGCCAAAACCATTCAATCTATGTGAAAAACCAGATTTAACAACCACATAGGAAACCAGTCGTTGTTAGAAAAATGACTTATTTGCGTTAAATCTGAACGAACCTAAATATCAAAAGAAACGGTTTGCCTCCCAAGTTGATGTTAGTAACGATTTGTCAAAACCCGTCACTTAACACATTATCTGCCTAAGAGGAAAGAGTATCTAGCCCCTGGGGTATGGGCAAGAGCCACAGTAAGGCAGTGGATGTGTGGCGGAGGAGCGAGGAGGCTCGCGTCTAGTATATTACATAGGCTCTCTGCAACTGCGACGATTGGCTAGGAGTCTCTTTAATCACCATAATGCACGCGATGCGTAGATGTGGCGTAGGCTCATAGAACAAAAATGTAGCGCGCGGAGACACTAATCAACCCTCACTGAAAGGATCCCCTAAAATTTTTCCTGACACCATACATTTTGTTTGCTCACATGTCCAGAAATGTGTCCTTTAATGCCAATCAGACAATTGGGGTTATAAAATTCCTGAAAGAAGTCATCACCTTGCTAAGATCCATCCAAAGAGTCAACAACAAGAAATAAACCCTGTAGAGCAAACAGTTTTTGCAAAGAAACTAAAAAGATAGATCCCAAAAAAGACATAGGTATCAATCAAAAAGACATCCGTTGAGCATGTAAAAAACAATGACTCCTAGATCTTGTCTGAGGTGAAACCGACGGTTAGAGTTTTTCAAAAATATGTTCTTAGATTGGTTCTAACTGAAAAGACATTCGCCTCTACACAACAAAGGTCGGCATTGAACCCTAAATTGTTCAATGCAGATTACACTAACCAATGTGAAAGCAACAAGCTCTTGATGTCAGTGCATGTACTCCTTAAGTACAGGTACATCGTTCAATCTAGAAAAGGAAGGACTTTAGATTTTGGTTTGCGAAAAGACAATATCTCAGAAAACAGGGCTCAAGAATTTTAATCTGATGAGCATCAAAGGCTCTGCTGAAAATAACACTTCCAGCCCCGGACCCTAATTTTTCAAATGTGATGTCTTGATCACAACAGTTCAGACCTCGCACCACAACGACAAGAGATGTCTGTTGAAAATGTCTCTTCAGGCCTCGTTCCTCAAGGACAAAAGGCGTCAGATTATGACAACTCTGGCCCCGTGCCCCCAAGACAAAATGTTGTTCCTACAGCAGAAAAGACAGATTCGTCACATCAAGGGTTGGAATTTCTCTTCAGTCCTTTAATTGAAGAATATTACACTCCAACACACGGTCAAGCTGAGGAAAACAACAATGATCAAGCACCGAATGCATCAATACAGAAGATGAAATTTATCAATCTCTTTTTGTACTACGGGTATAAGAACACTGTGATTTCTTCCTCACGCAACATTCGATAATACCGATGTGCATTCATTTCAACCACAAAGTCATGATTACCGATGGACAAAAGATCATCCCGATAGAACAAGTTCGTGAAATCCAACCATGCCAGTGTCAAACAAGAAGACAGCTTTAGCCACAAACTTTAAAATGTGTATGTTCGCGCTCAAGGTGAGTATTGTTGAACCTAAGAACATTTAAAGGAGGCAATGGCTAATTCTGACATGTATCGAAGCAATGCAGATGAACCTTCATCAATTCCGACAGACTAGAAGGTCAGGGAACTGAGTCGGACAAACATGTTGGCAAGATGATTATAAAGCTAAAGTGTTTATGAATGAACAAAAAGGATGATGATAAACTTGTATTCGCAACAAAGCACGTACTTGTTGCTAAAGGTTAGCTCAGTAAGAGGTATTGATTTCGAAGAAGATTATTTCACCAGTTGCTCGCTTGGAGCAATTCTATTTTCGTTGCCCACGCAGCACACAAGTCTTTTCCAATCTATCAGATGGACGTGAAAACGACATTTCTTAATGGTCTACTGAAGGAGGAGGTTTATGTTGCTCATCTAGAAGGGTTCGTTGATCCAGATCATCTAGAAAAAGTCTACCTTCTGAGGAAAGCTTTGTATGGATTAAAGCAAGCTCCAAGAGCCTGGTATGATGAACTATCAAACATCGTTAATGTCCAAAGGCTTTTTACCTAACGGGGGGGGGCGGTACAAATTGACCCAACATTATTCAAGATAAAATACGGGAGGATATTCTACATGTGCAGATTTACGTTATAGACATATTTTTTTGGGTCAGACAAACCCAAATAATTCAAAAAGATTATGAAAAGTTAATGCACAGTAATTTGAAATTCCTTAATGGGGGAGATAAGTTCTTTTTAGGCTACAGATCCACCAGTCCCCCAAAGTATTTTTATCAACAGGCCAAGTACTCGTTAAATATTCTAAGAAAGCATAATATAGACAATTGTCACTCTTTTGGTACAACCATTGGCTACAAAACCCAAACTAGATGAGATTTGAGTGGAGAACCCCGTAGACCAAATCTGATTACCGTAGTAAAATCAGGTCACTCGTGTACATGACATCCTAGTAGACCAGACTAGTGCAAGCAATATGTTTATTGTGCACGTTATCAAGCACGACCAACTCAAAAGCACCTCAAGGAGGTTAAAAGAATCTTTAAATACCTAAAGGGTACCATTAACATGGGACTCTGGTATCCAAAGGATTCTGGCTTTGAACTAACAGCATTTTCAGACGCTGATCATGCTGTATTTTAGGGAATTTAATTATTATTTATTTTATTTAAAAAAAAATGCATTGATACTCGCAACAGACTTCGGAGGGATACCGGTTCCTTTGTGATAAGCTAGTAATTGAGTCAACGAAACAAAACTGCCACTGCAATGTCTATCAGCAGAGGCAAGTACGTGGCTTTATCTGCAAGTTATGCTCAAGTTATGTGGAGAGACACACGCTTAAGAATTATGGCTTCAACTACAACAAAATACCCGTTGGTAAATTGCGACTCTCAGTCAGCCAAGTAATATCATGCAACCCCGTCAACATGCGCGAACAGCCACATCCCATACTCGGTATCACTTCATAAAGGAACATGTTGAAAATGGTATAAATGAATTGATATTTGGTCAGAACTGAATACCAATTAGCTGACATTTTTACGAAAGCCTTCCTGAGGATCGTTTAAGTACTTGCCAGAAGGCTTAGTTTGAGATTGTTGACTCCAGCGAACTGGAGTTCTGCCAAATGAACTTGATGAAGAATTTTATACTAAATATATAAATATATAAAATAATAAAATATATATAAGTCTAAAATCAACAAGTATCAATTAAAACCGCGAGAGTATAGAATGTTCCCGGGTCGTTTATCCCCAACGAGGCTGGACTGGAGAATCGATACGTCGGAAGATTGGAGTTTGAATGAGAAAAATGATTTGAGAGTGTGGAAAGTTAAATTAAACAATAACAAACAAAAATGTTGAAGAAAAAACCTAAAAATTAAGAAATTAAGCTAGAAAAACGGGAGCACGAATCCCGAACAAAGGGGGAAAAACCTAAAATCTTCAAAATTAACCCTACGAAGAAATTTTCACTTCTAAACTACTCTAGGGAACAAATAACGAAGAATAAAAAAGACTAGACCGAAAACGGAGTTCGTTTGACCCAAAAACGAGTCAACACAAAAAACGCACCCGGACCGTTCTTTAAAAAATGAAAAGTTGTAAAAATGACCCTACGAAAAGTTTTAAATTTTTCCTACAAACTATATGACAAAATAAAATTTTCTAAAAAAGAAAAATATTTTTTTGATAATTTTTGTATTTTTTATGAATTTTTAAAACTTTTAACTAAATTAAATTGTAAAAAATACTAAACTACTTCGAAAAATTCTGAAATTTTTACAAAAAATACTTTACACTAGTATAATCCTAAGAAAAATAAGAAACACAAAGTTGCTTAATAAATAAGCCCCGAATAAGCTGTATACAGCTTATAAGCTTATAGAGCCAAAATGTCTATAAGTATTCAAGCCCTTGGGACTATGACAGAAAAGTCCCAAGGGCGCAGCGGTGTGAGTGTTATCAAAGAAAGGTGTATGAGGGTTGAGACCCGGGTTCGAGTCTTGCTCACCCGGGTCACCCCTTGTCTCCTTTTTTTTCGAAAACTTCAAAAAGCAAAGTTGTTAAGCTCGTGGGGCTTAACAACTTTGTCAACTACGACTTTTTATGAAAAGCTCTCAATAAGCTTAAAAATAGCTTATAAACTTGACATTTTACTTAAAAGAGCTTAAAGCTAGAAAAATGCTAAGTCATTGGTCTTTTGAGGACAAAAATAAGCTAACTTTAACTAATAAGCTAAAAAGGGGGCTTAATCTTTCCTAATAAGCACTAAAGTCTATAAACTAGAACTGAATAAGCTGAAAGAGCTTAAATGGACAGAAAATCTAAAGTTGAGCTAAAGGGGCTTAATGCTTAACTTGGCACTCAAATAAGCTAAGAAAATGATAAATAAGCAACCACAACCTAACACATTACCCTAAAAAAACAACTAGGATCATAAATGAGCTTATGAAATAAGCTGAATAAGCTAAGAGATGAAATAAGCAATCCCTACTCTTAACACTAAGCTAAGACAGTGAAAGGGCTAGTTTAAGCTTAAAAATAAGCTATCTAATAAGCTTCTTAAGGTCTGAAACTTAAGGGGCTTATACAAGAGCTTATAGGCTCTTGAAATAAGCCAAGAACTTGGGCTTAAGTGCACTTAAAGGCTAAGCAAAAAGAGCTTAAAATCTCCCCTTTGCACCAGGGGAGATTAAGGCTACAATCAAAGGGCTTATTTGACAGCTTTTTAAAAGCTGTCAAATAAGCTCAAAATAAGAAATTAAGCTTAAACAGCTAAAAAGCTCTAGGTCATGGACTTGTGCACCAATTTTTGACTTTTATAAACCATAAAAACTTGCTGAATTTTGACAGTGAAAAAGGCTTTTGGTTTTTTAAAACTTTGACACTAAAAACACTTGGTGATTTTTGACTCAAAAGTCAAAAGACACCAAGGTGTTGACAGCTTGTTTAAGATACACAAAAGACTCACTTTTAGAAACCTCAACTCAAAATTCAAGTGCTTATGAATATAAGCACTTGGTGTTTTCTTAAAACTCACAGTTTCAACAATGGCTTGGAAAAGCTTTGAAAAACAAATTTTAAACTTAAAAACTTTCAAAAACAGCTTAATTCCAGCTTAAAACTTAAGTTAAAACTAGCTTGATGACCTCAACCCAAACACAAAACCATTTTGACCCGTTTTAAGAGTTGACCCAAACACCCTCTTAATTTTTGAAAGGGACTTTTTAAACCTATAAAAGCTAGTTTAAAACTGAAATTTTTGAAGACTAATGAGACTTAAACAATATTGAACACTAAAAAGATAAAAAGGCAAGAGAAATAAGCACTTAAACTTGGACAATAAGCTGAGACAGTTATGAGCACTTTTAGACAGTTTTGAAGGTAAATTGCATACAATGAAATGAAAATTACTAACAAACAAACTTAAGCATAAATTAACACTAATAAGCATAAAAAGATATTAATAAGCTGAAAATTAAGCTAAATAAGCTGTGCTACAGTAATAAGCAAAATTTTAGAGGAAAATGTACCTTTGATCCTTTTGTCAAAAAGGATCTTTGGGACCTAAATAGCTCTAAATTTCCTACCCTTAGCTTATAAATAAGCTAAAACTAAACCATAACCCAATAAGCCTTCCATATCAGCTTATTCATCCATGCCTTTTCAATCCAACAGTACTCTGCCTTAGAGTTTTTGAGAAATTTTTTTATAAAACAGATTATAGAATATAGGAAAAGTAAAACAAGAAACTTAGAAGCTCAATATGTAAAATTAGCTCAACTGAATTTTCATTAAGATTTTGAGTATAAGTACATAAAACACTTTAAAACTGGAAAATTCAAACTTAAAACTCTCAAAGCTATTAAAACTACTTAAAACTACTTTTTTAAAAACTAAAATGAACTACTCAGCCACAATGGCTTTTTACAAAGCTTTTATAGAAACAATACGACTAAGCTCTTCTTCTTTGTCTTCTTTCACTTGTGCTTTCTTGTAGACACAACAAGTGTATTGTGTTTGTTGTGAGAGTGTAAAGTCAAGCACATCTCAGCCCTTGGTTTTTCTTGAAGCCCAAGCCGATTGATATAGACCATTGATTGGTTTTTGTGTGGTTTTGGATTGCCAACATGGCAATCCCATGTGGGGGTGTGGGGTTAGGGATTGTGAGGTTTTTGGAGCATTATGGAGGTCAAACGAGGTTGATAATGACATCTTGTGGGGTTATAGGATTTAGGCGGGAAACGTTGACAGGGATAAACAGTAGTTTAAACGTTGGGGGAGAAGTTTGAGGGTTGGGCAACATTAGTCCCTCCAAGTGTTAAGTATCATTGCACAATTCGTCCTTGTGGTTATATAACTTTGGGGAGTTGGCATTATAACCCCCCAAGAGTTATATAACCTATTGCAATACTCGTCCTTGGTGGTTATAACTCTTTGGACTTGGCAGAAATGGTCCTTGGAGTATATCTTTCCCAAAATGGCAGTTTGGCCCTTCTCTTCTTTTCTCTTCTTTTCTCTCTTATAAATATAAGTTTAGGGATTTACAATTTTAGTCCCTAAACTTATATTTCTTGACTTTGGCCTCGGGGTTGACTTGGGTTGACTTTCTGTTGACTTGGGCTTGGACTTTGACTTTTCCTGCTTTTCCATTCCAAGTCCGGTTTTGTCGTTTTGGCTTCGTTTTCCGTCCTTTTCTTAAATATTCGTTCCTGCACAATACAATTAGCAAAACAAGCGTATATTTGGCATTTTAAGTCCGTTTTTGGTTATTTTAGCTTGTTTTTAAAGGCAAAAGGTATGTGTAATTAAACACATACCAATTAGTATTACCAGTACTCCTGCAATCGCGAGCAAAATGCCCTACTTTGTTGCTCTTGTGGCATTTCTGGGTGCACGGGCCATTGTGGTGAAGATGGCACTTGATGCATTTGGGTAGAGATCCCCCATAAGGCTTCCTTTTTCCTGTCCCCATATTGTAGACCTTGGCGACATTCTGCCTCTTGAAGGGTTGTTGCTGGTGACCATGGTTGTTCCTGGATGAATCATCAGCCTTCCTTTTGTTGTCAGACTGCCTTTCTGCGTAGGTGCGGAGTCTTTTGTTCCATTCAAGTCTTGGCAAACTCAATAGTCTCATCCAACATCTTGGGCATGGCAGGACTTACGTTCCCATAAAATGTTGTCAGGAAGTCACTGATGTACTTGTCAAACACTTCTCGGTTTCGTTGGGCTAACAACTGGTACATATCAGGGTATAGTTTCTTAGAACGCTCAGTGTATGCTGGTAAATCGTTCCCCTTGTCTTTAGGTTCCAAACTCAATTTCTTTAATTCTTGATTTCACCCTGCAGACAATATGGTCGTTCATAGTTTTCTCGAGTACTTCTCCAATCATTGGATATGCCTCTAGAACCTAAGGTTTCTTATCTGTTAATTCAACCAACGTCAATGCAGCAACACTAACCGTGTGGCAAGTGGTAAATTTACTTGATTTCTCAATAGAACAGAACATGATATTGTAAACTGGCTCCATCTTCTAAATCTACGAGTCTAACCGACCACGCCTTCAGTCCCTTTGAGTTCAAAGGTTGGACACTTTAGAGTCAGAGTATTAAAAAATACAAGGTGTGCGCGCTAGTTTGACGTTCTATCGGTTATCCTCGTTGAACTGTGGCTTCCAGTCTCATTTTAGTCGAGAGTTTCGCAAAGAGCTTGGTCAAATCATTGCTTGGTGGATTCTGGTTCATGTTGTTTGGGGTGGTGTGTTAATAGGGGTATTCGGTCCTTCTGGTCCTAGGTGTCATGGTTTGTCTAGATCACAAACGACAAAACATGATGTTATATGACAGAATATAATAATGTATGGATGAGATATCGGACACAAGAGAGGTATATAGTACAACATAACACATCCATTTCATTCATAACTTTGAAAATTTTACATGAAATAGTTGTCGGATTACACATAATACAATACAAAAGGATTCTACGGCTTTGTTAGGGGGAAAACCCCTAATATTAAAATGCCTGTACAATGACTTAATTAGCAAGATAAAATAACATTAGCGGGGAAAACCCTTAATACTTAACATGCATGTACAATGACCTAGCAAGATAAAATAACATAAATCACTAGATTTGGCTATCAACATCTCCAAAAGCATCCTGGTGATCTGGAATCCTAGCCTCTGGTCCTGACTGTCTAGCTCTCCTCTGCTGCTCTCGTAGTGATAACAGCTCGGCCTGCATGTCGCTCATCTCTCGCCTCATGTCTCTAATGACTCGGAGAGTCTCTACCATCTGGTCCTGACGCCTATGGTCAGTCTCTCGAAGCGCTGCTAACTCATCCTGCTGCATTTGAAAGCGAGTCTCATGTACCTGATGCTGTGTCTGAATGAGAGTACTCTGCAGCTGTAGCTGTGTCTGGTGTGCCTGAAGATGGGTCTCGTATGCATACACATGATCACGATGGGTCTGAAGCTCCTGATGAGTCGCCTGACTCAATCCTATCGAGTGAGCCCAAGCCTCTCGGGAAGCATAGGCCTCCTCCTCCACCATCCACACTGTCTCCTGGAGAGTCATCCAATTCCCCATAAGCAAATTGACCCGCTGCGAGTCCATATCGACTAGCTGTGATATACGAGACCTACTATCCTGAGCATCCTCTAGTAAAGCATATAAGTCCTGTGTATCACGCTCATGGAGCTCAGCAAGCTCTATGACCCTAGTATTGACCTCTCCCACGGTCATAGGTGCTATCTCAGGAATTGCCTCTGCCGGATCTACCCAAGTATCCCTAATACCGTACCCAACATCCCTAATCCCCTGTCGCCTCTCTTCAGCATCTACCGTGCTGACAAACCCATAATCTATCCCCCGACCTCTGGTAGGTCTAGCAGTAGAACTTTCTCTAATCTCATATCGGGATCCTAGAGTGGACAAACACAACCTCTTACAGGGAGGCTGCTCAGACTCGAGAATATCATCCTTACGGTCAACAGTTGGTGGTATGTATAGAGATGGTGGTAGTGGTGGTAGTGAAGGTGATGGTAATGTGGCAGTAACTGCATCAATAAGAGCCTGAGTGGATGCTATCCTGAGTGTCTGGATTTGGGTTGGACACCCAGATGACGATAGTAAAGGTGATGGCACAGGTGGTGGCGATGAGTGTGCAGGTGGGGCTGTGCACCTAGCAAGGCGCTCTCTTGCAGAGGGTGGTAATAGTGAGATGGGTGGTGATGGTGATGGAGTAGTCATGGCCAGAAGTCTCTCAACCTCTGCCGCTAGTGGAAGGGATATGGAAGTCTGAGGCCGGACGGTAATCCTAGCCCCAATAGTAATGTTAGTGGAGGGTGGTGGTATAATAGGCTCTGTTCCCTCAGGTGGGAAAACAGGCTCATCAACAGGTGCAACAATAGTAGAGTCGGCCAGAGCTAAGTGCTCCTCCTCCTCCCCTCCTCGTCCTCATCATCCTCATCCTCATCATCCTCATCCTCATCAGTCCTTAGATGAGTCGCCCCCGTCATCTTATTCCATATCTCCCCGTCCAATAGGATAGTCAATACCGGATCCATCTCTGTCTCATCATCCTCGTACTCCTCTGGATCCTCCTCGGGATCCGACTCGGTAACATATCCGGGTGACTCAGTAGTAGGTGAATCAATAGGAGGAAATGGCTGCTCCTCAGCCGGAAACTCATGCTCATCCTCCAATGGTATATACTCATGGTATATAGGCTCTGGCACATAGTCAGGATCATGTGCCTGTACGAACATAGGCTCACGCTCATCCTCGTCCTAAGGAACTGACGGTATCTGTGGATCCTCTGGGCCTTGTATGTAATCCGGTGATGGTGGGTGCTATGGCTTTATTATAGGCGGACCAAGGGAGTCCGTTCTGTATTAATCACGATGAACCGTTGGAATGCCTCCCTCAGATACCTTCCTCATCATCGGCTCCTCAGAAGGCTCTACCAGGTTCAGAGTCGGTGTAAACGGAAGTATAGGTAACAGCAAATGTCACAGAAGACATGATTACTGCAAAAAGCAAAATAACTTATATAATGTATTTATCTTGTAGTAAAGATCGGTTTGTATGTCTGTAAGCTTTATTATAAAAAGGTCTCTATAGTAATATACGTAATATCAATTTATATACACGTATATCATCTTGTAAGCACTTTAGTACCCTACTTAAAATGCTAAAGCAATGTTATTATGTAAGCACTTAGTACCCTACTAATGCTAAGGCAATGCATATCATGTAAGCACTTAGTACCCTACTAATGCTAAGGCAATGCATATCATGTAAGCACTTAGTACCCTACTAATGCTAAGGCAATGCATATCATGTAAGACGTAGTCCCTACTATATGAGCACGTAAGCAATGCATATCATGTAAGCACTTAGTACCCTACTAATGCTAAGGGCATTGCATATCATGTAAGCACTTAGTTACACCATATATTGCTAAGGGCAATGATATCATGTAAGCCTTTATGCGCTAGAGTAGTAAACATAAGTAATGCATGTACGATCCCTCGGCAAATCCATTGTAGAAAAAAACAATTTTTTTGAAAAATGGTTATAGTCCAGAACAAAACCTTTGACCTAGTTTCTCTATAACTTCGGGCTCTATCAGTACCAATCTGTACACCCTTTAATCTGAGCACGCAGGGAATGTTGGGTATCCGACGGGAGGTTACAATTTATTGGTGATTTAATAGCACAAGATTTGAGAACGACTACTAAACATTGTCATTTGAAATATTAAAAGGATACATTGGATTAACAAACTAATTGTTTGTTACATAAGCCGATGGCTTCGAAATTGTTTAACCAATTATAAATATAGATTTCGGTTTATAGCAATCTTCCCAAGATGTAATAAGACCCCATATCTTAAGTGTTGACTCTTCATATTATTGAATTCCAATGACTTCATTCGCACCTCGTGCCTTATTATTGACTGAAAAAACATAGCTTAAAACGTCAAACATTATGTTGTGTGGAATTCAAAGGTATATGTTAAAATCAATAGTGGACCGCAAGCAAGATTTCCAAGTGTATGAGTTAGCAACACATGCAAACATCATAAAAAGTGATTACATTTTCCTAAGCTCATGACACCGAAGCTTGACATGTATGAATGCAAATAAATTGCCAGTAATTGCCCCTGAATGATGTCCTAACCCGAAACATCCCAACTTCGACATGCTATAACGTTCGTTCCCGGTGATAGCTAGTCACCCGAACGGGGATTGTCAATCCCGAATAGATCTATCAATAACATTCGCGCTCACACAATGCAGTTCCCAACTATAACTATGCAACTAACAGTTCATGATAACGGGCTCAATGGGTTATCGCTACTTAGGCAAACATGTAATCGTTGTATAAAATGTACACTTGCGTCCAATTTGTAAAACAAAGCATGTTCTCACCCCAAGGATGTAAATCATTTAAATAATTGTAAAACATGGGGCTATGAACTCACCTGAGTGAATAGTCCTCTGGAAATTGATAATAGATATCCAAGTATGAATCACACCGTCATATACCTAAGTAAATACGGCCAATCTTAGTCTACAAGTTCTATGCTAAAAGACTATGTTAACTACAATAAATTTGCTAGTTTATATATACTGTTATCACTTTAGTCCCTAGGTTTATAAAATATAAACATTTACACTGTAAACCCTTTAGTTTTTGATAATTACATAATTAGTCCTTTAAGTTTACAAAAATGAAATTTAGGTCTTTATAGTTACTACTGGTAGATATAGTCATTCCTACTGGTAGTATATTTGTTACTCCTGGTAGAATAATGTTGTCATTAGTACTGGTAGTACCATAATGGTTACTACTGGTAGATATAGTCATTCCTACTGGTAGCATATTAGTTACTCCTGGTAGTACAATGTTGTCATTAGTACTGGTAGTACCATAATGGTTACTACTGGTAGATTTAGTCATTCCTACTGGTAGTATATTTGTTACTCCTGGTAGTACAACGTTGTCATTAGTACTGGTAGTACCATAATGGTTACTACTGGTAGATATAGTCATTCCTACTGGTAGCATATTAGTTACTCCTGGTAGTACAATTGCATTCGTTGTGCTTATTTAAGTTTGCTTAAGCTGTTTGGCCCATTGATAAGCTCGGATGAGCTTATTTTGAGCTTATTGGGCTCGTTGGCCCAACAACCATTTACTGAAAATTAGTACCAAGGTCCATTAATGTTCGTTTGGTTTTTAAAGGGTATAAGGGCCTATATAAGTTTCAATGAGCTCGTAGGTTGCCTTAATAAGTTCGTAGAGCTTACTACCACTCCGTGGGCCCTACTGTTGGGCCTGTTGGGGGGCCCGCGATTACGTGTAGTGTGGACTGTAGTGGTTAAACCATAGCCATTAGTGGCCCGTTATATGATCTAGTACCTCTTAAGATACCGTTAACGAGTCAGTTATACCAAATGTGAGTTTATTTTGCATGCATAGGGTCGTGTTCGCTATACGCTAGATAAGGTTGCCTACACATTCCTTAGTCTTCATGTCGTGTTTACAAGAAAGTTTACGTATAGTTTTCTTACCATTTTGTGTATAATGTATATTGTTTACGTCGAAGTCGAGTTTCATATAAATAAGGCACTTAAGCCCCTAGATGACATAAATCCCCTCTTTGTACATGGTTTTAAATCGGTCTTTTGCACATGTGCAAGTATAAATGTACATATATAGGTTACGCTAACCTATATGGGGTCGCGACAATGTCTAGAAATCTAAGCGATAGCGTTTAAACTATGATATGTAAAGTATCGTGAGAGACTTACACAGGGTCCTTGGAGTTCTTGGTTGGAGTAATGTATATGCGTTTTTTAGAATGCTAACCCTTAGCTCGTGTAACCCTTATGCACCCGTTATACAAACCTTTGCTAGGTTTGTGGGTTCGAATGAATGAAGTGGAAGGTGTTTGTTTGCGTTTGATGACCCGAACAAAGGAAGCAATATATGTTTAGTTGTTTGAGAGAGTTTAAGGAGTGTGTGAGTTTTCAAGAGTATCAATTGGTGAGTATGAGTGTGTATTTATAGGCAAAGAAGCTAGTTACTCTCCTAGTTACATAACCAAGGCCAAACCGTGTCCTAACCTTGTGGTTTAGTGGTTTCTAGTTAGTCACCTATTGTTTCTTGCTAAACCACCTAAGTACAAGCTTTAATTAGCCAAGTGTTGTACAAGATTTAGTTAGATTAGGAAATCTTAAGGATTTTGTGTGTTTCTTCCTTGTTAACCGTGGCCTAGAGGACTCAAAAGGGACAATTGGTTATTAACCAATGTACATTTGGCTAGTAGGAGACATTAAGTACTATCCTTAATTAGTTTGAGGATGTACTAGTACTTTAGGATTTATTTAGAAGATTTGATTTAGAAGATTTGATTTAGCTAGTACACCAAGGAAGATTTATGTGGGCTTTTTGTACCCACATTCGGCTATTTTGTGTTATTAACACAAGATTTGGTCAAGTTTTGTGTTTAGGCATTAATACTAGGTATTGTTTCGAGTCTAGGTAATTCTAGGTATTTCCGGGGTGCGTCCAAATGCATTTTATCGCGAAACGTAACCCTTTTACGTGACCAATAAAAATAAATACGCAACGTACATAATTATCTTCCTAGTAATTATTTCTTACTTGGTTGATGTAAACCTTAATTTATTTGATGACCGTTTACATTAAATGGTTATTTCTAGTCTACGCGATTCTTAGCTCAAAAGCAAAAATTAAAAGTAAACGCGTATCGGACTAAAATAAATAGTGACTAATAATAATTGTCGTACAATGACATGAAAATGAGAAATGTTACAGAAGGTGTACTGGTTGACTCAGCAAGAGCTGAAGCTTCCACTTTAGGAATTGGAGAGGTAAAACTAGTTGGAGGAGAGAGGAACTCATCAAACACTGGTTGAAACACAAGATCCCATTCATTCCTCGTTGGTGGTGCAAACGGTGCTAGAGGAAGAGGGTTTGGAACGAGTCCTGAACAGGGTGTTGCAGGAGTCATTTCATGAAGCGCGAGTTCTAAACTGCTTTGTTCAGAAGCCATCGCCGCCAGCTCATCAAAATCGACATGGATATTTTTAATGATTTTTCGAGTATGTCGGTTGTAGATACGGTAAGCTTTCTTCTTGGGTGCATATCCAATGAAAATACCTATATCAGCTTTAGCTTGAAATTTGCCCAAATTCTCACTATCATTGGTTGGATAGCAAAGTGCACCAAATACATGAAGGTAAGATAAATAGGGTTTTCTATCATGTAAGAGCTCATAAGGAGTTTTTCCATGGCGAAGCCATATAATGGATCGGTTTTGGGTGTAACATGCAGTAGCGACTGCCTCGGCCCATAGAAATAAATGAGCTTTTGCGTAGATTAACATTGTTTGAGCGGCTTCAACAAGAGTACGATTTTGACGACACCATTTTGTTTTGGAGTACGCGCAACCGATGTTTCATGAGAGATAAATACACTCTCATAATATCTACGTAGAGTTTGGTTGACAAACTCAATTCCATTATCTGTACGGATGTTCCTGACAGTTTCATTCAATCTAACTTGTATCATTTTCAGAAACTTGATTATAAAATCTAGAGCTTCATCCTTTGATGCTAGAAACTTCACCCATTTAAACTGAGATTAATTATCCAAAATGACAAGGATGTACTTTTTCCCATTTACACTTGCAACACGCATAGGCCTATAAAGATCTATGTACAGAAGATATAGGTTTTCCTGATTGGTGTCTTTAGATTTTGGTTTATGTGATTGTTTCTTGCTTTTCCCCTTTGCACATGCCGAACATAGATGATCTTTTTCAAATTTTAATTTGAGAATACCTCGTATAAGACCATTTTTAGCCAAATGATTAATAGCACCAAAGTTTAAATGTGACAATCGTCAGTGCCATAACCAAGATTTGGTCTTTGAGGCTTTGGACAAGAGAAAAATTGGAGAAGACACCATCATATCCCTAATTGAAAATGTATAAAGGTTGGTTTCCCAAGATCCTAAGAGTAAATCAACACCTTCCAGATTACGAACAAAACATGTGTGTTTTCTAAAAGCTACTTTAAGATCTGAGTCGCAGAATTGACCAACAGAGAATAGATTGTTTCCTAGTCCTTCCACATAATAAACCCTTAAAATTGTGACATTCCCTATATGATAATCACCATATCCCATAATCTTTGCAATCTGGTCGTTACCGAACTTGACATTACTGAGAAACTTGTGAACAAAATTGGTGAGCTGAGAGCGATCACCAGTCATATGCTTTAAGCATCTGGAGTCCGAATACCATAAAACAATCTAGACAACCTGTCATTGACAAGAGAAGAAGAAGTTGAAGCAACTAAAGTATTAGATCCCCGAGATGTACCGGGTTTCATTTTGTTAGAAGTCATAGATTTTGCAATCTTAGGTTTGCTATTGGAATCAATAGTCTTAGGTACCTTAGGTCTCCTGGTATAAACCTTAGTTAATACATGTTCTTGTGCAACTACTTCTAGAGGAATGGATACCCTAAGAGGCACTTCATTAGTGGCGGTAATCCTAGTTTAAGGGAAAAAACACATTCCAACTACACAGTAAAAAGTCTATCTTTGTAGGTCTCTAGTTATTATCCAATTTTAGTAAAATAACTGTTCCTGTAGGTTTCAATTCTTCTTTCTTTTTAGCTTTGTTAATAGACTTAGATTTGGAACGCACATTCATACCAGAAACAAATTCAAGAAAGCACAATTCATGTCTAACATCAAACATAGAACTATTACATTTAACGCACATTAGCTCAGAATTTGCATTTATTTGGGTGCTGTAATTTGCATTCCAGATGGTTCAAAAACACAATTCATTTTATTCATACAAGACTTAACTATCCTAGAGTGGTCTTCTACTTTTTCTTCTTTTGGGTACTACTTGAAATCTGCAAGATCCTATCATTCTTTGTATTGTCTGTAGACTTTGACCTGCTAGATTTAGTAGACTAGTTTACTCCTGTAGAAGTTAACACAAAACTATTAGTGGTCTGTTTTGCCTGTGTTTGGGAAGAGCCTAACTGTTTTTGGGATGTGCTTATTGATATGACGGGTTCAGCAAACCTAACTGTTTTCTTCTTGTTGATAGGCGTGACCGCAACTAATTTCTCACTAGGTTTGAGAATATCAGGGCAAGTATCTCTAACATAGCCTAGCAGCTCTTGAATCATCTTAACATACTTACAGGCAGAGTAAGATACACTATCTAAAGGGTTTAGTGAATTATCTTGTTCAACTATCTCCTTAAGAATATCAGCTTGTTCCATAGTGTGCTTAGGGTAGTATAAGTAAGTTTCCCTATTATTCTTATCCTTAGGAGCCAAGGTTACTGGGTCAAGCTTATACATTCCTGGAGCAATAGTGGTTGCGTTTGACACCTGGGCAGCATTGTCAACTATGTCCTTTCCTTTTAATTTCCTAAGATAATTTTTTAATGTTGTTATGACAACAAAACTTTTCCTGAAGTTGGGCATTTAAATCAGAATTTTCAACAGACTTTTTGTTCAATTGATCAATTAAAGCATCACTATGTTCTTTTGCATGAACACGTGTTGGTTTAATTGAGTTATAAAGTTGTTTATAAGTCTGTTCCACCCTATGTTCTTAGCAATTAGTTTTGCCACCCTATGTTCCAATTCTATGTTGATGGTCTTAAACTCATCTATGTCCTTTTTCACGCTATTTGTGGTGGAAGTTTTATTTAAACGTTTAATGTTTTCCTTCAACTTCTTGATTGTTGTGTCTTTTGCTTGAAGCTCAGCTTCCAAATTGTTCAATTCCAACACTTGATCAAATGTAGGTACAGTTTGGTTCACAGATGTGTTATTCGTTTGAAAATTTTCTTTATTGAGTTGCATTGCGAGTTCAAGAGAAATGCAACGTTGTTCAAGTTTAGAATAGCTTTTCGAAAGTTTATTATACTCATCTTTTTCAACCATGCTGTGTTGTTTGATAAGCTCAACTTCAAGTTCGAGACACTTGTCACACATTTCCATAGAATTCACATTCACATTCACCGAATCATTTATATCCACAGAAGAATTCACAACAATATTAACAATATCTTGAGAAATTATTTGATCCAAGAGTCGATCATATTCATATAAAACTTGTTTCATTTTAATTTCTTTTTAGGTTTTTTTTTTTTTAGATTGTATGCACAAATTCAAACACAGATTCAAACAGCAACGATTTCGGAATCACAGCCTCCCCGGCAACGGCGCCAAAAATTGATTAAGAATTTTTAATGTTCTTTTTAAACTATATATATAATATAATAATAATAAAATTCACTGAGTTTTCCACAACAAAATTGATTAGTTAATTTTTAATTCTTTACTATATATATAATATAATAAATTACAAAATATATATTAGTAAAAACAAAAATCAACAATCAATAATGCCAGGAGCAGTATAAACTATTCCCGGGTCGTTAATTCCCCAATGAGGCTGTGCTGGAAGATCGATACAGTCGAAGATTTGAGTTTGAAGGAGAGAATTGAATTGAGAGTGTGGAAAAGTCAAATTAGATAATAATAAACTAAAACGTTTAAGAAAATCCTAAAAATTACTAAATTAAGCTGAAAAACGGGAGCACGAATCCCGAACAAAGGGGGAAAAACCTAAAATCTTTAAAAATAACCCTACGAAGAAATTTTCACTTCTAAACTACTCTACGGGACAAATAACGAAGAATGAAAAAGACTAGACCGAAAACGGAGTTCGTTTGACCCAAAAACGAGTCAACACAAAAAACGAACCCGGACCCGTTCTTTAAAAAATGAAAAGTTGTAAAAATGACCCTACGAAAAGTTTTAAATTTTTCCTACAAACTATATGACAAAATAAAATTTTCTAAAAAAGAAAAATATTTTTTTGATAATTTTTGTATTTTTTATGAATTTTTAAAACTTTTAACTAAATTAAATTGTAAAAAATACTAAACTACTTCGAAAAATTCTGAAATTTTTACAAAAAATACTAGACACTTGCACAATCCTAAGAAAAATAAGAAACAAAAAGCTGCTTAATGAATAAGCCCGTAAATAAGCTGTTACAGCTTATAAGCTTATAGGCTGAAAACGTCTATAAGTATTAGAGCCCTTGGGACTATAACGAAAAAGTCCCAAGGGCGCAGCGGTAAGGGTGTGCACAAAGAGAGGTGTATCGAGGGTAGAGACCCGGGTTCGAGTCTTGCTCACCCGGGTCACCCCTTGTCTCCTTTCTTTTTTTTTCGAAAACTTCAAAAAGCAAAGTTGTTAAGCTCGTGGGGCTTAACAACTTTGTCAACTACGACTTTTTATGAAAAGCTCTCAATAAGCTTAAAACAGCTTATAAACTTGACAGTTTACTTAAAAAGAGCTTAAAGCTAGAAAAATGCTAACTCATTGGTCTTTTGAGGACAAAATAAGCTAATTTTAACTAATAAGCTAAAAAGGGGGATTAATCTTTCCTAATAAGCACTAAAGTCTATAAACTAGAACTGAATAAGCTGAAAGAGCTTAAATGGACAGAAAATCTAAAGTTGAGCTAAAGGGGCTTAATGCTTAACTTGGCACTCAAATAAGCTAAGAAAATGATAAATAAGCAACCACAACCTAACACATTACCCTAAAAAACAACTAGGATCATAAATGAGCTTATGAAATAAGCTGAATAAGCTAAGAGATTAAATAAGCAATCCCTACTCTTAACACTAAACTAAGACAGTGAAAGGGCTAGTTTAAGCTTAAAAATAAGCTATCTAATCAGCTTCTTAAGGTCTGAAACTTAAGGGGCTTATACAAGAGCTTATAGGATCTTGAAATAAGCCAAGAACTTGGGCTTAAGTGCACTTAAAGGCTAAGCAAAAAGAGCTTAAAATCTCCCCTTTTGCAGCAGGGGAGATTAAGGCTTAACAACTAGGGGCTTATTTGACAGCTTTTTAAAAGCTGTCAAATAAGCTCAAAATTGAAAAATAAGCTTAAACAGCTTGAGTGCCCTAGCAATTGAACTTGTGCACAAATTTTGACATTCTAAAACTTAGTTTAACTTGCTGAATTTGTTGAATGAAAAAGGGCTTTTGGTTTTAAAACTGCTACTTAACACTTGGGTGGTTTTTGACTCAACAAAGTCAAAAGACTAAGGGTTTGTGACAGTTTGTTTAAGACACACAAAACTCACACTTTTTGAACCTCAACTTAAAATCCCAAGTGCTTAACTAAATAAGCACTTGTGGTGTTTTTAAAAATCTCACAGTTTCAAAAGTGATTTATAAAAACTTTGAAAAACAATTTTCAACCTTAAAAACTTTTAAAACAGCTTTGAACAAGCTTATCACTTAAGCTAAAACTATTTCAATGACCTCAACCCATACACAAAACTATTTTGACCCGTTTTCCATGTTAACCCAAACACCCCTTAAGTTTT
>BQNB010036636.1:0-24334 GCA_026074375.1 Tanacetum coccineum | reverse complement strand
TAAGCTAATTTATTAGGTGATTTATATTAGTAAGTTTATTAATCATCATAATCTGTATTTGTTTTGATGAATTATAAGCTATCTTATTAGATTATTTATGTTGCTAGTGTTAATAAGCTTTATTATTAGCTTTTTTATGTTTTTGGATAAACTCTAGTAGATTAATGTGTTGATATAAGCTGAAGTAAGGTGTGTTTAGCTTATCAGTTAGCAATAAGCTGTTTTAAGTAGGTTTTGGTTAACGTGTTTGATATATCATATATGATATATCATATATGATATATGATATATGATATATGATATCATATATCATATATGATATATCATATATGATACTGTTTTGTCATATGTATATGACATGTGATTATCATATATGATATTTTTTTTAAACAGTTCATTTATTCTTTTATATTCATTTTATATTTTCAGGATTGAAGAACATGAATGCTTGTTGATTATGTGGAAGTTTTGATCACAACAAGAGGAGGTGCCCTAAGAGGTTTGAAGATCACGAACAAGTCATGGTTCAACATGAAGTTGTTGTTCAAGAAGAAATTGTTTAAGAAAGTACTTGTTTATGTTTGATTGTTATAAGAACAAGTGTTATAATTCTTTTTTCACTTGAATTTTGTTGTTCTTGATCTTACATGAATCTGATTCTATCATATATCATATATGATATTCTAGGAAATCATATATGATTTTGCATCGGTTTCTTTTATATTTGAATTATCATATGTGATACTTGTATTTTACAATTTGATAATTTAGTATCATATGTGATTTCTTTCATAAATCATATATGATTTAACATGATAATCACTGATTTATCAACTATCATACTTGATGTTTAAACAATGATAACATGTGTTCCTGTTCTAATGCTTTTTTATTGGAAGTGATTATGAATGTGTGCGATAAAACTTTAACAAAATAGACATATATCGAAAATTACATCCGCAAATGTTTTACCATATAACATGATGACATAGAACCAAGAAAGTTAAACCATTATTGCAAGACATTGTACCAGTTTCCAATGGATTACAAAAATCGTCCGTAGACGTCAAACTCCATACGGAGATTACAAGAGAAAAACAGATTATACATTTTGACCGTGAAATGAAAATTCATGAGCTTCTTCATTGAGCTTCTTGGGCCTTTGGATGTTTGCGGTGTTTAAGATGTCTTGAAACAGCCTTTTCTGCACAAATAAAAAGATTTGATTTAACTTTCAAGCACATTATCATATATGATATATTATAATCTTAAAAAAGTTAACTTTCAAGCAGATTATCATATATGATATTATACACACAAGTAACTTTTCAAACTTATAATATCAATAAAATCTCCATAAACGCTTAAAACCTAACTTATATCATATATGATATATTATAATGTTAACAAAGTTAACTTTCAAGTAGATTATCATATATGATATTATACACGGAATTAACTTTTCAAACCAATAATATCAACAAAATCTCCACAAACGCTTGAAACCTAACTTATATCATATATGATATAGTATATAAGTTTCTGTAATTTTTTCATGCAACTTATCATATATGATTTTTTCACTAACACGTTATTTCGTCTTTAAAATCACAATATGATCAACAAATCCTTTCTAAATAGTGAAAACTTAACTTCTAATCACATATTTACTTCATCAACATCAGCATACTTGATCTAAAGGTTAGTTATCACTATACCATCATCAAATATCAAAATATCTTCATTATGAATTGTATAAAGATAATAACTTGAACAGAAAACACAATATGTTCATCAGAAGCTCTATAAAACAGTAGGCTTCACCATTTATGCATAAATTGTAGGGAAACATGTACACTTTTAATTAAAATAAATCAGATTTCAATTAATAAATAATTAACAAAAAATAAATAACATAAAAGAAAACATACCGAATAGGGTAGAAGCAGAAGACAGACACTATGAACGATAAATAAGAAAACAGTAAAAGGTCATGGAACGAGGCACGTGTTAGACACGCTTCCCTTAAAACAGATTTGCCGTCTGTTTCCCAGGGTACAACGTTCAAAGCTGTTGTACAGCCGGACCTGACATACTTGCCTGAAATATCACGAAAAACAGAGTACTTCTGATCGACAAGAGTGTTGGAAAACTTGTTAATGGAGATTTTCTCTCTTGTGTGTTTTTTCTTGTTGTATCTTGGAATAGTTGAGATTGCCATCTATTTATACACATTCATATGCATATGGTGTAATGGTGCAATCAATGTCAATTAATGCCTTAATAATGATTCATTAATTTTCTGTTATAAACCTTTGAGTCAAATAATAACCGCCAATTAAATTGTCAATTAATGACCCATTAATTTACAGTTATAAACCTTTGAAACAAATAATAACAGCCAATTCAATTGTCAATTAAGGACACATTAATTTGCAGTTACCAAACGAGCTCGTAACTGACATTTAACCATTTTCCTCCATTCCAACTTTCCTTCTTTGAGACTCGATATCTCATTCACACTAACTCTGTTTTGGACATATACTGGCTCGACCTGGCCTTACATTTAATAATTATATTTACTAATAATTATCTATGTCCAAAGTTAGTGAAAACACATTTTCCACTAAAATTTTCCAACAATCCCCCACATGAATGGAAATCGGTCGAAAACACTCGAAATTTTCGGCGAAATTTCTGCGGTTGAGTCCTGCATAGGATAGGTAGGTGTGACCCTTTGAACCTTCCCTTGTGAGATGCACTTAGGGGGGGGGGGGGAAGAATAACATAGTTAGAGAAGGAGGGAGGGGGGGGATGGGGGGCAATAGGAAAAGGATGTAAGGAGGGGGAGGAGACGAGGCTATGCACTAGCAAAGAGTAGGAGGGAGGGGGGAGGGGGGTGCTAGTGGGGGGGATTGTAGGACGCGGTGGTACACGGGTGCTGCCTGCGTTCTTACGGGGTGGTCTAGTGGTGGTCCCTTGAGGGGGGTGTTTGTTTGTGTGGGGTGGTGTGCCAGCCGTCCAACCTCGTTTTTGTTGCGTGACGTCACCTGGTGGTGCCACTGGTCTTTGCACAATCGGCCCCCCCCTACGCACTGTTAGCCGACCAGAGCAGTAAGCGCAAGAAAGCTTCACCGACCTCCACAACTGGCGCACGCTACACAGACAGAGGGTGCATATCAAAACCACATCGCGCGGGGAGCTAGCCAGCGAACCCCCCAGGAGAGAGGCACCCAGCCCGAGCGAAACAAAGCCCACATCACCGCAAAGACGCTGCGCAGACGCGACTTAAGCAAAGCGCGACTGGACTAGCGAGCGCAAAGGCCTAAGCAACCTCCTTAGATCGAAGTGACGCGATGTCCTTGAACTCAGCCTCTGTTTACGTAGACGACAATACACACTCATACACGACTCTCCCTGACATTGTCAAGTCCTCATAGTCGTGCTCGTTATGGTCATGAGCACTAGCCTGGTTCTGCAAGAGCTCTTAGGAATTGCGCCCCCACAATTCTCTTTAAAGCGACCCCACTTCTCTCTTACATAGGTGATTTCATCTTGAATCATTAAAAACATATACTTTCAGATTTCATCTTGAATCGTTATGCTTTATGATTTCATCTTGAACCATTAAAGCCATATGTTTAACCTCTCAACAAGTCACATTGTTATAGGAATGGACTAGGAAGTTACAAGTTAAGTAACTCCCCCACATTGACGTGACTTCCCCCACATTGACGTGACTTCCCCCACATTTCTATGATTAGGTTGTAAACGGATCCGCGATGTTATCCTTTGACGCCACATAGTCAATTGAGATAACTCCTGTTGAGAGTAGTTGTCGTATCGAGTTATGTCGACGACGGATATGTCTAGACTTTCCATTATACATTACGCTTTGAGCTCTTCCCATGGCCGATTTACTGTCACAATGTATACTAATGGCCAATACCGGTTTAGGCCACCTTGGTATGTCCTCTACGAATTGACGTACCCATTCCGCCTCTTCTCCGCATTTATCTAGCGCGATAAATTCTGATTCCATCGTGGATTTAGCTATAACAGTTTGCTTGGAAGACTTCCAAGATATAGCAGCCCCTCCTAGTCGATCTAGAATCCTTTATGTCAGATATATAATTTGCATCACTGTATCCTTCGATAACCGCAGGATGTCTGTCATAATGCAGTCCATAATCACGACTGTATCTCAAATAATGAAGTACCCTCGTTATAGCTTTCCAATGTGCATAACTTGGATTACTAGTATACCTACTTAGCCTACTAACTGCATATGCTAAGTCAGGTCGGGTACCTGTCATCAAGTACATTAACATGCCAATAATCCTTGAATACTCTAATTGGGCAACACCTAAGCCTCTATTTTTAGATAGATGCATACTGGTGTCAATTGGAGTTCTAGCTTGGCCGGAATCCCCCGCATTATGAGTATTAAGAATTTTGTCCACGTAATGTGCTTGACTTAACACAAGTCCATTCTGAGTTCGTATGATCTTTATTCCAAGGATCACATCAGCCAAACCCATATCCTTCATGTCAAACTTTGATTTCAACATGTCTTTAGTGGATCTAATTATCTTGTCGTTACTGCCAACGATAAGCATATCATCGACATACAAACACAAAATTACATATCCAGCACTTGTGTCCTTCACGTAAACACACTTGTCGCATTCATTAATTTTGAATCCACTCTCTAACATGGTGTGGTCAAACTTTTGATGCCACTGTTTGGGAGCTTGCTTTAAGCCATACAACGACTTAACAAGTCTACAAACCTTGCCCTCTTGTCCAGGAGCTATGAAACCCTCAGGTTGGTTCATATATATTTCTTCTTCTAAATCTCCATATATATATTCATAATATATATATATAAATATTCTATATCTATTATAGAGTAGGGATGTGGTTAGAATTAAAAGTATAATGAAAAAAATAAGAAGGATTTCTAGCCACACATTTTAAATAGGAGAGAGAATTTTAAGGGGAGATGCATCTATTTTTGTAGGTGCATCTAAAATGTGTGGTTGTGGTTTCTATACTACTTCTCGGTATCATTGATCTTGTTGGTTTTTACACTTAGATATATATTTTATATTTTAATATATATTATATATATATTTACGGTGTAAACTCAGCCAGTCACATATCATCGACATACAAACACAAAATTACATATCCACTACTTGTGTCCTTCACTTACACACACTTGTCGTATTCATTAATTTTAAATCCACTCTCCAACATGGTGTTATCAAACTTTTGATGCCAATGTTTATGAGCTTGCTTTAAGCCATACAATGACTTAACAAGTCTACAAACCTTGCCCTCTTGTCCAGGAGCTATGAAACCCTCTGGTTGGTTCATATATATTTCTTCTTCTAAATCTCCGTTTAGAAAAGCCGTTTTCACATCCATTTGGTGAATTTCCAAATTTCTTAATACGGCAATAGCAAGTATCATTCCAATCGAGGTTATACGCGTGACGGGCGAATAAGTATCAAAGTAGTCTAGACCTTCACGTTGTCTATATCCTTTGATTACCAACCTTGCTTTATATTTGTCAATGGTGCAATCAGCTTTCATCTTCTTTTTGAAGATCCATTTATAGCCTAGTGGTTTACAACCAGGAGGTAAAACTACGAGCTCCCACGTATGGTTTTGTAAAATAGAATCTATTTCACTTTTGATGGCTTCTCTCCATTGTTTCCCTTCTGAGGAAGTTACCGCTTCTCGGTAAGACGTGGGTTCATTTTCTACCATAAAAGAAACAAAATCGGGTCTAAACGATTTCTTGTTTCTTGCCCTTTTGCTTCTTCTTGGTTCAACTTCTTCTTCCTCGGTTTGATCTTGTCTCTCATCTTGGAGATCATTATCATCTCGTTGTCTCTTATCTTGGACAACTTCATCATCTAATCTGGCTAAGCTTCCAGTTTCTTTTGATAAACAAGGAAATATGTGTTCAAAGAAAGAAGCATTCCTTGATTCCATTACCGTATTCTTTTGTATATCCGGATTTTTCAATTCATGTACAATGAAATGATAAGCACTGCTGTTCTTAGCATATCAAATGAATATACCATCCACATATTTAGGTCCAATCTTTTAGGCCTTGGGTGTTAGCACAACTACCTTAGCTAAACAGCCCCACACTCGTAAGTACTGATATGATGGTTTTTGTCCCATCCATAATTCATAAGGGGTCTCTTCTTTATCCTTACGAGGTATCTGATTTAAAAGATAAGTAGCCATCAGAATGGCTTCCCCCCACATGTCCTGGCTCATACCAAAACTAATCAACATGGCAGTAACCGTTTATTTCAAGGTACGGTTCTTCCTTTTGGCAATACCGTTTTTCTTAGGTAAATAGGTAGCAGTAAACTCGTGTCTTATTCCATGTTTCGCACAAAGCTCTGCGAATGGAGCCACGTATTCACCTCCCCTATCACTTCATACAACCTTGATTTTCTTACCAAGTTGATTCTCAACTTCAGTTTTGTATAGAACAAACTTGTCTATAGCTTCATCTTTACTTTTCAACAAGTAAACATAGCAATACTTTGTACAATCATCAATAAACGTGATAAAGTACTTATTGCCACCCTTCATGGGTAATGATTTCAAATCACATATGTCAGTGTGTATCATATCAAGTGGTTCGGTTTTCCGCTTAACCGATTTGAAGGATGTTCTTGTAAGTTTGACTTCAGCACAAGTTTCACATTTATATTTAGAATCAATATGGCAGTTTGGTATGCTATTAAATTTAATCAAACGACATAGAATTAAAATTTACATGTCCAAGACGAGCATGCCACACATTAAAAGACTCAATTAAGTAAGCAGAAGAGTTCATTTTATTGATTTCATTCTTAACAACCATTACATTGAGGTTAAACATACCATTCATGGCATAACCCTTATCAACATACATTTGATTCTTAGACAAAACAAACTTATCAGACTCAAAAACTAAATGAAAACCAAACTTGTTTAACAACCAACAAGATACAAGATTCTTACGAATCTCCGGAACATACAAGACATTAGTCAACTTGAGCTCTTTCTCGGATGTCATTTTCAAAACAACAGCTCCTTCGCCCTTGATATGAGCAGTTGCAGAATTGCCCATATACAGCTTCTGTCCATTGTCAACTGCTCTGAAAGAGTAAAACATACTCTTATCAGCACACACATGACGGGTTGCCCCAGTATCAATCCACCAACTACCATGATTAGTACCTACCAGGTTTACCTTAGAAATCATGGCACACACGTCAAACACCATTGCTATCATATCCACATCATCATTCACTATATTTGCCTGACGTGGATTCACCCACTTCGGCATCTTGCAATTAGCAGCATAGTGACCAGGCTGGTCACAATTGTAGCAAGTCCCTTGGAACTTCTACTTCACAATCCCAGCTTTAGGAGCAAGGTACTCAGACTTCCCTTTGCTCTTCTTGTCATTCTTCCTTTTGTCTTTCTTATTTCTCTTGGAATTGAACCTTGAAGATGACCCAACATGCTCAACCATATTAGCCTTGGCAGAATCAGGTGTATAAGTGTCTTTCTGAGCCAGCTTGTTGTCCTCTTCAATACGAAGACGAACAACCAAGTCTTCAACACTCATCTCCTTTCGCTTATGCTTCAAGTAGTTTTTAAATTCTACCCAGCTTGGAGGTAACTTTTCAATAATAGCAGCAACTTGAAAAGTTTCACTCAAGGTCATTCCCTCAGCATGAATGTCGTGTAGCAGAACCTGCAGGTCTTGAACCTGACTGACCACGCTCTTTGAATCAACCATCTTGTAATCCAAAAACCGAGCTACCACGAATTTCTTTGTACCAGCATCTTCTGTCTTGTACTTGCGTTCCAATGACTCCCATAATTCTTTGGCAGTCGTGGTCTTGCAGTACACATTATACAAAGGATCTATCAAACCATTCAGAACATAATTGTGACACAAGAAGTCTGAATGTTTCCATGCTTCCACAGCTTGCACAGCCTGTGCATTAGAGGATTGACCTTCGGCAGGAGGTTCAACCTGAGGTGCAGTTTCTTTCAAGAACCGCGCAAGGCCTAAGGTGGTGAGATAGAAGAACATCTTCTGTTGCCACCTCTTAAAATTCTGACCATTGAATTTTTCTGGTTTCTCAGCATGATTAGCCACTGCGTTGGTAACCGGCGCACCGGTTGTGTTCACAACAGTTGGAGGAGTTTGAGTGTTAGTCATTCTGAAATATTAACACAAACAGTTAAACAAACTGTAATCACTCGGTATCCGCTTGTACCGGATCTGCTTCAAAGAAACTCAGTCTTGGTTTCAATGAATAAAATAGACCAGTTTATATTAAATCAAAGCTTGGTTTAAATACGCAAACTGATTCGAAAATTATTATCGATCTATAAAACTGCAATTAAATCTGTTTTGTAAAACTGATTTCCAACGAAACTCTATCTAGGTTTCGACAGAAATAATTTATAAGAAAACTTGTTAACAATATTATATCAAAATTAAAAGCGTTTTAATTCTGTGTAAACAGAATCTGTTTTAAGACTGTTGGGAAACCTGCATACTTTTAATAGCGTAGATCGAATAATTAACAAGTAAATGAACGTAAAGAAAAACAGATAACATAAGCAGTAAAAGAACGAGGCTCGTGTTGAACACGATTCCCTTAAAACAGATTCGCCGTCTGTTTCCCAGGGTACAACGTTCAAAGCTGTTGTACAGCCGGACCTGACATACTTGCCTGAAATATCATGAAAAACCGAGTGCTTCTGATCAAAAAGACTACTGGAAAACTTGTTAATGAAGCTTTTCTCTCTTGTGTGTTTTTCTTGTTGTGTCTTGAATGGTTGAGATTGCCATTTATTTCTACACATTCATATGCATATGATGTAATGGTGCAATCAATGTCAATTAATGACCTATTAATTTACATTATAAACCTTTGAAACAAATAATAACAGCCAATCAATTGTCAGTTTCCAAACAAAACTCATAACTGACATTTAATCATTTTTCCTCCATTCCAAATACCTTCTTTAAGACTCGATATCTCATTCACACTAACTCTATTTTGGACATATACTGGCTCGACATGGTCTTACATTTAATAATTATATTTACTAATAATTATTTTTATCCAAATTTAGAGAAAACATATTTTTCACTAAAATTTTTCCAACAAAAAATGGAAGAAAAAAAGTGATGTTGGGCCAAGTCTAGTTAGTTTTGGGTCTTTTTTGCTCGCACTATGACCTAAATTGCCGCCATGGAAAAGCAAGTTCAAACAAGTTCAAAATCATCTTAAAATTGCCCAAAAAAGGATCAAAGCCGCAAAGAAAGATCGAATCAGTTCGTTACCAGATATTTTGATTCTTGAAATCCTGTCTCGTTTACGCTCCATTAAAGACGCTATTAGAATAGGTACACTCTCTAAACGATGGCAACATCTTTGGACTCAAGTTTCTAATCTCATCTTTATACACCATGATGTGCCCTCGAATGTCGATAAGAGGTGTGAGTTCTATATATTCTTTTTGTTCTATTCGTTCGTAGACAAAACCCTAACTCAGCGTGGTCGCCAATTAAACCTCAACAAATTCAAACTGCATGTCATATACTATAAAGTTTATGAGTCGCAAGTCAAAGATTAGATTCTTTATGCTATTAGTCGCAATATTCAAGACCTTGATTTATCCTTTTATGATCCTGCTATTAGTCCTTTGAATGAGTTTGAGCCCGATGAGTTTTTTTCATCTATTCTTGCTTTACTAATCTAAAATTGGAACTCTGCCTATTAAATCTAAAAAGTGCCATTAGTTGGAATAAACTAAAGAGTTTGTGTATTTCGAAAATAAAATTAGATGAAGATTTGATTGAAAATATATTGTCATGAAGTCCTCTTTTGGAAACTTTGGAGTTTCAAAATTGCCATGGTTTTCATCGTCTCTATATTATTAAAAAGAGTGTTAAGAACTTGGTGTTCTCTGGACACGATCATGACTATGAGGATTATGCAAATATTATATCGATTAATGCTCCTTGTATTTTGTCACTTACTATCAAGCAATATTTGTGCTGGCGTTTGTTGCATAATGTGTCTTCTTTGGTCAAGGCTGAGTTAAATTATACTAAGCATCAACATGCGCCATGTCAAGAAGAAGCAGAAGAAGAGATGCTTAAAAAAGGATTCATATTAAGCATGCGCCATGTCAAGGAGCTTAGGATTGGGATTCCCTGCTTAGAGGTACAAGTTCATGTTTATTTTGACGGTTTGTGTCTTTGGGCTTTATAATGTTTGCTTTGGAAGTGATTAGTATAAACCATGGTTTCTAAAAGGCGCGTCATGGCGTCGTTAAAGCCTCGCAAAGACGCGAGGCTTGACCTCCACGCTACGCAATATAATAGACCAAGGCTTAGAGTTAAGGCTTGACGTGAAATGAGGAGTGAAAAAACGTGATAAGGCACGATAAAGCGTGATGCGTTAAGGCTTTTTTGAATTCAATTTCGATAAAAATCGTATTTTTATATAGAAATGAAAAAGATTACATGCAAGGATAATGTATAACACTTTTTGTAAACACAATATATATTTGAAATATGATATAAATATAGAAATTTATAAATATTTTCATATTTTGTGCCGCTTTAAGTCACGCCTTAAAAACGCCATGACTCGGCATGGCTCGTAAAGGCGTGAGGCTTGACTATGCAGTCACGCCATGCCTCACGCTATTTATGACATTGTATAAACAGAAACAATTCGCAATAATTGTTAACTACTTCTTCAAAACAAATCTAGTTAATTAAACAAGGGTTTTGCTACCATAACCTTAACAAATAGGGGTGACAGCGGTAAAGGCTTAGCCTTTAGGACGAGAAGTGCCTAGAGGTTTTGAGTTCAAACCCTGGGGAGAAAATTAATTTCCTATTGGCCACGGAGGTTCACCTGCCTTGACTCCGGGCCATCCAAAAGGATAGTCGGCCCTGAGAATAGTCGGCTTGCAATGTCAAGTCGGACACCCGGGTTATCAAAAAAAAAAACTGAATCACTTCAATTACCTAAACACACAAAATCAATCATCATACCTAATTTAATTTGAAAAACTTACTTAGTCTAATAATCACGCATTTAAGAACTCCCTCTGAAGGGCAAATCGCTCAGAAATTTAGCAAAAACAAGTGTGTGCCTTATTGATGTTGATATTTGTTTAAGGTGCTTTCTTAAGCGGCTGCTTGCAACTCATCCTTAGAGCTGAGTATTGTTGGACCTATAATGTTATAAACGTAAGATAGGGTACCAAATATGTAATTACAGTTATAGGCAGTTATAGACAGTTATTTTGGCAGTTACAAATGAAAAGATACAACTGTTGGATTAAACGAACCATCACAAACTTTCATCTTGTACCCGTTCGTTTTGTATAAATAGAAGTTATGTAAACTCTTATCAGATTGACAAAAGATAAATAAAAACAACGTTTATTTCATTTCTGGTATTTCGTGACTAAGTTTAGATCGTAAATCTTTTCGTTGGGACCAAATCATCATATACCAATTTTTTATCCCTGTTTTGAATCAAGAAAGAACCAGTTTTGTTTCGGCAAAAAAAAAAAACAAAACTTTGCAAAATCAGATCGAACACACAAATCAAAAAAATCATATTTGTGTTTTTCAAACGACTGTATCAAAAGAATCCAACTTCTGTCGCCAAGGGATCAATCACCTTCGTGATTAATTCAACCGGCATCAAAGGGTTTCTTTTTTTTGCAGGTTCAGTTTCAAGAACAACGAACCGAAAAAAACATAACCCCGAATCAGAGGTTAGGCAGGGTTATAAACCGAGATTCAAAACATAAAAACCACATCGAATCGGATAACATAAGTCATCATCAAAGGGGCAAAATCAGAATCATCAAAAGGGAACAAACACACCTGATTTTTTTTAAAGAAACAAGAATCGCACCCTTAATCGAATCATCAATTGATTCAGGTTATCCACAAACGCCCAAACCTTGGACGAATTTTAAGATCCCCAAATTTCTGCGAAACCCTAATTTCGCACAACAAAATCAAGGGATTCCAGTGAATCAAGAAGATCACAACTGTAGAAGAATAGAACGGTTAAACCGGCCATACATTCGTTGATTAGCAAGTTGGTCAACGTTCGTACTGGGTAGCAAGTAGCCCAGAAATCAAATTAATTTGGGTAGCAAGTAGCCCAAACAGAAAGAAACTAGGTAGCAAGTAGCCTAGATAGCAAGTTTATTGGGTAGCAAGTAGCCCAAACAGCAAGGAATTTGATCGTAGATTCTAAGCAAGCAAGCAAGAGAAACTTCATAGTTTCTATACAAGCAAGGTACAGAAGCAAGAAAGAAACTGGTGGCGAGCAAGAAACAACAATAGATGAGAAAGCAGAAAATACAGCGAAAGGAATGATATTCCAAACATTACCACAAGACATGTTAATGCAAGTTGCACAATACACCACTGCAAAGGAAGTATGGAACTCAATCAAAGTTAAACATCTTGGAGCCAATTTAGTTCAGAAAGCACGTTTGCAGACTTTAAGAAGTGAGTTGGAAACATTAAAGATGAAACCGGATGAAAGTGCAAGTGAGTTTGCAGGAAAATTAAGTAGCATACAAGCCAAGTTTAAAAGCCTTGGGGGTACACTGAAAGATAAAATACTCGTGAGGAAACTGCTTAACTCAGTCCCAAAGAAGTTTCTACCGATCGTGGCGTCTATCGAACAATATCAAGAGATTGATACAATGCAATTTGAAGAAGCCGTAGGAAGAATAACAGCTTTTGAAGAACGACTTAAAAGCCAAGACGCTACACACTCAGCCAAAGTTGGCTGAGTGTTTGTGACCCATAACAAACCCATGGTGACCCATTTTCAGATTAAACCAAACACTCCCTTAATTTATAAAAAACGATTTTTTTAGAGGAATAAAGGGTAGAACACTGATATTAAGTTTAGTTTAACAACCTTTACACATTGTTATGTAAGTTAAACAGAATTGAAGTGCTTAATATATGCTTCAAAATATTTGATAAATGCAATAACACAAAAACCTTTAACTTTATTAAAACTGGCAAATAATACAACTAAACTTAAATAAGCTGAATACAACACTTTTAAAGCGACTTAGGTAAATTTTAAACTAAGAAAAAGTAAAAACAAGATAAAAAAAAATGGTGTGTGTGCTTCGGCTTGGTCTTTGCTCTTTTATACAAGTCCAAAGGCTTCTCTTGGTCTTGGGATAAGCTGGTTGTGAGTGTGCAATGTCTCCAAGGTAATCCTAGCCTTTCATTTGCCTAAAACACCATCTCACCATTGAAGGGTAACTTCGGGTTGTGTGATTGTGCCAGGGAAAGGGTTATAGGGGAAATGGGTTGTGGGAAAGGGTGAGAGTGAGCTGTGAGTGGTACTTGGGAGGTGGTTTGTAGCTAGAAACCGTGGGAAAGGGGTGGTATGGATTTGGCGGTAAACGGGTTTGGGTACTGTTTTATGGTTGCAGGTTTAAAAGAAAACCTTGGAAAAGATGCAACAATAGCCCCTCATGTTTCTTTCTCTTTTCACTTCCTTTTTAAGCCGATTTTAGTTATAACAAAGGTTTGGAAAGTGACCATTTTGGTCCTTGTCGTTTTTATAACTAAAGAATAAAAGAGTTTTGGACAATTGCAAAAATGGTCCCTGCTGTTTATAACTAATAAAAGAAATGCCATTTGGCAGTTTTAGTCCTTCCCTTTATTTTACCATTTTTCTCTTATAAAAAACTTTTAAAAATGACAACTTTAGCCCCTAAAGTTTTATAAAAAAGGATTTTGGGCTTTTGTTGGGCTTGGGTTTTGTGTTGGGCTTTTGGGCTTGTATTGGGCCCACTGGGTTTGGGTTTGGGCCCAATAAGGTGTGTGGGGCTTGTCAGGGCCCAAATTGAGTGTGGTCTTGTCCAATAAGGTGTGCGGGCTTGTATTGGCCCAATTTAGTGTTTAAGGCCCAATAAGGTTCAGGTGGGTTTTGTGTGTACAATGGCTGAGATTGGCTGTAACTGGGCTAGGATTGGGCCTTCAAAGTCTTCACAGTCTTCATAATTATACTATTGGGCTTTCCCGGCCCATCAGATGGGTTAAGATTGCATCCAATAGTATTCTTCAGTTCCGCTTCCGTTTGACTCTGATTCTTCTGTATTGTACTCTGACTTTGGATTTTTGACTTTGGCTTGATTTTGCACAGGCATGTTCCATTCCATGCTCAGTTTTTGTCATTTTGGCTGGTTTTTCGTCATTTGTGTGATATCCACTTCCTGCACAATACAAATGCAAAACAAACATATATTTGGCAGTTTTTATCTGTTTTTGGTCATTTAAGCTCGTTTTTAGAGGTAAAAGATATGTGTAATTAAGCACATATCACTACCATAACCCTAACCAATAGGGGTGACAGCGGTAAGGGCTTAGCCTTTAGGACGAGAAGTGCCTAGAGGTTTTGGGTTCAAACCCTGGGGAGAAAATTAATCTCCCATTGGCCAGGGAGGTTCACCTGCCTTGACTCCGGGCCATCCAAAAGGATAGTCGGCCCTGGGAATAGTCGGCTTGCAATGTCAAGTCCCGGGTTATCAAAAAAAAAAACTGAATCACTTCAATTACCTAAACACACAAAATCAATCATCATACCTGATTTAATTTGAAAAACTTACTTAGTCTAATAATCACGCATTTAAGAACTCCCCCTGAAGGGCAAATCGCTCAGAAATTTAGCAAAAACAAGTGTGTGCCTTATTGATGTTGATATTTGTTTAAGGTGCTTTCTTAAGCGGCTGCTTGCAACTCATCCTTGGAGCTGAGTATGAGTGTCTATCCATATGTGACCTCCTGATAAAGCCTCATTTGTTCATTAGGAGCTTGATTGCAAGTTCTGTTTTCAGTTTGCCTCAATAATAACCAATTGATACAATCATTTCACAGTTGTCATTTAAGCTCTCTTCTCATTGCTATTTTTTTGTTGGTAGGTTCTTTCTCGATTCGAAGATAAAGGTTTAGTCTTTCCATCAGGCATGAAGCTACCATATATTCCTTCATCTTACTTTAATAGTGATTCACTCTATGATAGCGATTCCAGTGAAAGCAATGATGTTGATGATGGTTAATTATTGATGTCAGTATATCAGTTTAAAGTCATATTTTGCTAATTATGCTTACTAGCCAGTTGTATTCTAATGCATATGCATTATACTAATATTACTTATCTTCTGTTTATCACGCGTATTTGATTGACTGATTCAGTTTTAGCCTTCTATGAGTCCGTATTACATATCTACTCCGAAAACAGTTATAAAGATAACTTTTTACAAGAAACATAACATAGACCAACTCATTATAAGGAAATGCGTTCTCTCCATCTTCACATGTATCTCTGTTAGGATTGTGCGGAGATGAAAGTCTTTTCATAGACACAAAAACAAGAATGGGCTAGGGTGATGCTTGTACAAAAGCAACTCACATTTACTTGAAGAAAATTGACAAATCGTTCTTACTATACTTCTTAGTATTCGCCATAAGCTTTTGTTGCAACAGATTAAACATGTATTCAGCGTGCTTTGCTTGTTACGTCATGTGTGCTCATCTTAAGTAAGGCTGCATGCATGAAGAGTGGATGGATCGATGATTGAATATTGTGTTGCCGAGATGTGACATAGGATAGAACAGTTATATTCTTCAACTTTGTACTTTGTACTTTGTATATAGTATTGTCGATGTCTGCGTAATTGAACCTAAATTAATCCCCTCGTGGCCATGGAGGTTCACCTACGCCTACTCCAGACTATCCAAAAGAGTAATCACCATGGGATTAGTCGGCTCGCAATGTCGAGTCGAAAACCCAGATAAACCAAAAGAATTAATTTTCTCATTAACTTTACATAACTAAGGGTGTTTGGAATTATTTTTGGGCCTTGGTTAGGACTGAATTAAACGTATATTTTAGATACTTATAATCCATTAAAAATACATTACGTAGGGTCAAAGGTACCCATTCAATTAAAAAAGAATGGGATAAACTATAATCGATCAAGATATTCTTCATGAGCTATAAATTTGGAAACTTTGTTTACGAAGTTGCCAAAAATATAACATTCTTTTAGAAAAAATCCTAATATTAATCCAATCGTATTTTCTATATAAGTAAATCTTATCTCTTCCTAATTAAGTTTAAATCAAATTCAAAAATACACCAAATCATAGCTATATATACTCGAATAATTCAAGAGCCAAGCGCCATATATTTATCGAGTTAGATAAAAAGTTATAAGTTATTATTTATCGAGTGCTCTATATTAACACTCGAAGTAACTAATAGTTCGATGGGTTCAATGGAAGACTCAAAGAATGTTTGGAAGAACTATTTGCAGAATAAGAAAGCGAATATTTTCGATATCATCAAGATGTCTATCATGATTGCAGCTTATGATCACCCACTCGAGTTTCGTGCTAGGAGGGACAAGATTCTCGAGACTTTGTACTCGTGTGAATTGATCAATTGTTCTGGATGTGATAACTGTAGCAAACCGAACATGATCGATGTGAATCAAGAAAACGACGAAACAAAGTTGATAGGTGAGGTTTTGAGGATCAAAGAGATTCTAGAAAAAAGTGGACACCAATCTGGATGTGAGCCGAGAATGTGTGTCTCGTTAAAGAAGCTTCAACGAATGGTGTTATCTGTGAAAACGCTCCAGGAAACTGGGATAGGAAAAACTGTTAAGGCTCTTCAAAAGCATGTGTCGGAAGATGTTAGCCAGATTGCAAGGGAACTCGTCAAAAAGTGGAAAGCTTTGGTGGATGAATCGTTGAGAAACCAGTCAGATGCTGTGAAGCCTACTTCTGATGAGAAAAAAGGTGAACTCACTGATTCTGAGGGAGCGGGCAGTATTGAAGACAAGAATGAAGCAACAAAGAAAAAGTTGCAGCAAAGGAAATCGGTCAAAAAATTGGAAAAGAAAAGCGACCTCATAGATTCTGACGGAGGGAGTTGTACCACTGAAGAGAAGTTTGAAGCAACGAAGAAAAAACTACACGAAGGGTACTCTGAATATATGACGAACAAGCGAAAAATACAAGTGATGGACGTTCAAGAAATTACCAAGCAGGGTGTTGTTCCACAAAACAGTGAAGAGATCAAGCCTGGCAAAAAGAATTTGAGAAGGATTTATGGAGGTTGCTAAAAGATATTAATTTATTTATTAATTCGTATTTGAGTATTAGTTTGAATGATAATCTAAGATTTACATGTTGCATTACATTGATTTTTTCAAAGAATTTATTTGTTCTCTGGAACTTAATCTTGCTATATATTATGAGTTTTAATTTTAATATGTTTGCGTGATATATTATATGGCCTGTTTGTGCAAAAAGATGTTTTATAGCTATTGTTATATATCCTTAGTAATCTTTAACAATTTTATCCCGGCGCAGGGTTACGAACTCTGTATTCATTAGAGGCGAGGCTGGGGAAAAGCATAGAGCATGTGGGATCAGCTCTCGCACTCCTCCCATCTGTGAAGGCGTGAGAAAAAGCATAACTCCTCCGTCTCATAGGTTACCTTTTGATCTTCCTCCCCCACCCCAAATTGATCACTACCCTTTTCTTACTTTCTAGTGTTAGATTCTACTCTTCTTTTGGTTAAAAAAAAGGAGAAAAAGAACAAAGGAAAGAACAGAAAAAGAAAGAAAGAAAAGCGGGAAACGGGTACAAAGCTTGTTAGGAAGGAAGCGTTAGCATTTATAAAATTATAAAAACGCTAGTTTTCACAATGCTTATTGAAGAAGCATTCTAGAGCAGTAGAACTTATAAATTACTTACATATCCCCATGCATATAACACGTACATATAGTTACTCTCTTATTGAAACCCTAGTTGGACGTTATCACACAACACCGTAGTCGAACATCATCTTCCCATAACCTTCTTCATTCCACAGAACAGGAGAGGTTAGTATGACTTTGATTCAACTCCTTGTACGTATGTTTATACATAAATGCATGTGAATCCAATCTTTTGTGTCAGTGGGTTCTATCATGTGAATTCACATCTATGTTTTTGCATAGATAAAGTTTGATCACTGGTTCCATCATCTGAAGTGCATATTATTTGGTACCTTCTGTGGTGGACCTGGTGGTTCCATGCATTAGAATGTTATAAAGAACCTTTGTGTCAGTGTTTAAATCTGTATTCTTGAATTTGTTCTTTTCTATTGTTTCTATATATAGGTAATGAAAGGTACTTTAAATGTTATGTCGGTTCTGTACATTGTTGTGTCTTTTCGGTGATAATGCCTTTTGGGCGGTATAACTGTCAAAGACAGTATAGGGTTGGGATTTTGACCCGTTTGTTATGACCCTTTGTTTGGGAGATTACCGGTATTTTGGTTTGAACCATTAGTCTCCCACTAATCCTAACGATGCGTCTTGTCATCAATAGCTGTGTAGGTTCCGATTTCTGTGTAATAGGTGAGTTGAGTGTCTTCTTGCTTGTATTTGTTTTTTCACCTCGTGCATTTGTTTCGCGGAAGTGTCCTTGCTCTCCACATTCTCATAACACCTGATCTTGCTTCTTATCTTGAAGTTCCTTGACTCGTACATTGCTCTCCGCGTTCATTTGGATATTATATTGCCACTTCATGCTTTCCTTGACTTTCTTTGTTGAAGCCATTACTTCGCCTTCTTACACTTAGTTTGTTGTTTGAGGCTTGTTCATGAGAAGCTTGTCTCTGTTCTTTTTGCCTCTAGCGTTATGTCTTGACTCCTTTTTTCGTTCGTATATGCTGTTAGTTCTTCAATGGCTTTTCAAATGACATTTCGTCTTCTAGGGTCTTGGTATTGTTCTTTGGTTGCAACGTTGCGGTTTATGTTCTTTCTTTCTGGGACAGAGTTAAGTTGTTTCACTACGAGTATTTTGTCCTCCTATTCTCTCAATTGTCCTCCTAAATTTGGTCTTTATTATACTTATTTTCACTCCCATTTTACGTTTCTGTCTCGCGTTGTTGGTATCTTGAGAGTACAGCTTGTGACACTCCTATGTTTGCAAGGAGTGACCTGTTGTAAGTGTTCGGCTCCCTTGTGTTTGACTTTGTTCAGTCCCATTACTTCCTTTGCGGGTTTCTTGAGTATTGTGCGACTTGCATTAAGACATCTTGTTGGCTAGGCCGGGTTTTTAAATGTCTGGAAATTTATTGCCTTTTTGTTGTGTTTTGTTTCTTTCTCATAGTCTGTTACTCCTCTCTTGTGCTACTATCGTTTACCCAAATGCCTTATGCTTCTATTATTGTTTCCAGCATTAATGCCCGTGTTGTGTAGTTTGTTTCGGTCAACTTTGATCATTGGTAGAGAAAACCATTCTTGTTCTCGACTGCTCGCACTGTTCGTTGTGTCATCCCTTTGTCTGTTGCTTATTTCTTATTATCAGAACTGAGATGGTTTCTGATTTTTTTGCTATGTTGTTTGGTCTACTACCCGATAACTCTTGCTAGGCTACTACCTAGTTTGATTGTTTGTTTGTTTGGGCTACAACCCAGTAATCTTGCAGTCTAGGCTACGACCTAGTTTTATTTGGGCTACTACCCAAAAAATCTTGTGTTTAGGCTACGACCTAATTTTGTTTGGGCTCAATACCTAAAATTCTTTCTGTTTGGCTAACGACCTAGTTTTATGTGGGTACTACCCAAAAAATTTACTGTTTAGGCTACGACCTAATTTTATTTTTGGGCTACTACCCAAAAATCTTTCTAATGAACCACGAAGGTTCGAGTTTTTTTTTTCTGGCTATAAAAAGTAAATGTATTTTTATTTTGATAAAAAAAATTTTTTTGTCTTGCTTAAGAAGAATAGTTTAGAAAATATATGTTTTATTAAACTTATAGTTTAAAGTAAATTTTCTAAACAAATTATGGGGTATATCTGTAAAGAAATATAAAAAATAAAAGGTTGAAGGATTTGTTTTTTAAAATGATGGGTTAATAATAAACCGGTTTCGTTGTGACCTATATTCCGTTGCCACGACTCTTTTTCTTTTACAATCAGCCTCCCTTTTCTTTTTTTATCCCTGGGATGTCTATCTTTTTTTGTGAGATATAAAAAACTTCTCTTCTCTCTTTGGTGGTTAATCACTGATCATAAATTGATTGCTTTGTTCAAGCCTTCTTCTTGCGAGATGCTTGCTTCTATCTGTCTTCGATTCCCTTAATTATCTTGCGAGGGTCTCGTTAGATAGGGATCTTGCGGATTTGGGGCTCTCTTGCTATAAAACGAATCGATTATATGAATCGATTACCGTGTGATCCTTGGATTGATTAAGGTTTGTTTGTTCCGTTATTTGATTTGATTTGCCCCTTCGATGATGACTTCGGTTAGATGATTCGTTGTGGGTTGGTTTTGAATCCTGGTTAATCAGCCGTAATCGTGCCTTACCCTTTTTGGGTTTGTGTTTTTTCTCGGGATATGATGTCAAAGTTTGCAAAAAAAATGGAACCCTTTCGTTGCCGGTGACTCAATGCACTTGTGAGAGATTGTTGGATTCTCTTTGTTGTTTAAATCTCAAAAATTGATTTTCTGAGTTTTGTGTTTTGGTTCTGATGTTTGCAAACTAATTTTGATCCGAAAATTTTGCGGTTTCTGGTGATTCAAAAACAAAAGCGGATAATCAAAAAGAACTTGGTATATGATGAATCGGTTTATTCTAAACCTTGCTCTGATACCAATTGTTGGATTTAAATCTTGTTCTTGGATCGAAATAGAATAAGGTGCTGAGAATCAAATATACCAAATAATAAATTTTTCTATTAATATCAAATCAGTCATACATGAATTTCGTCTTTACAATTGTTTCTTTATATTGGAAAATGGAAAAGGTTACTTCTAAATGTTAAGTCGGTTCAGTAAAAGTTGTGTCTTTCGGTGATTGATAAAATGCTTTTGGCGGTTATAACTGTCAAAGACAGTTGGGTTGGGATTTTGACCCGTTTGACCCATTTGTTTGGGATTACCGGTATTTTGGGTTTGACCCAATACTATCATCTGAAGTGCATAATTATTTGGTACCTTCTGTGGTGGACCTGGTGGTTCCATGCATTAGAATGTTATAAAGAACCTTTGTGTCAGTGTTTTTTGGAACACAAGAAGTGGCTAACTAGGTAAGGCCTTTAATTTTATTTTGTTCGTATATGTAGGATAAATTGAGGCAGATGGTGTGTAAGCCACCGGACTTACTTTAGCTATAATAGGTATGGCCTATAGTTGCAGCATAAGATACCCAGTTAGCCACTTCTTGCACAATATTATTGACTGCACAGTTGCAGCTTAAGATACCAGTTAGCCACTTCTTGCAAGGTTGTTGGTCTATTTTGTTAGGGTCCCCTCCAAGTCAATATATTATCTATTTATTGCCCACGGTCCTTCAACTCCTAGAATCCATTTTTAGCTGTTTGATCAAAAACAAATATAATCATGACCACTCAAATTAGCCAATTATCTATACTAACAAACAAGAGGTAAAAGTGGACGACACATTTCTCTGAATTATGATAAGTCATAAAGTAACAAACATGCTCTACAATTAAGGAAATGTATATGGTACACTTTCCTTCTCACATTCATTGCCTGGTAACTTTTATAGATAAGATGTTGACATATTTGGCGCCAAATTCAATACCAGGTAGGTTAACCATTGTACTATATAAATACATGAGTAGTCACCTTCAACTTTAACCTACACAACACAAACAAATACTGTATTATTTATCCATGGCAAACATTCAGGTTCTTTACATATACAAACATGGTTAAGTGTCAATTTTTTTCAAATCATGCATTTTAATCTTCTTCTTTTAATCAGGAACTTGCTGAAATTATCCAGGCAATGTTGGCAAATAACAACAACCACCAGGTGATATGTTTTATAAATCATGCATTTTATACTTTTTATGTCGTAGTTATTTTTCTCATTATCTTTTTTATGAATCAGGACATTGCTGAGGTGATACGTGCTTTCGCGAACAACAATGAAGCAACCAAAAAACGTAAACGTGAAGACAACCTCAGAACCTGGAAATGGAGTGACGTCATTGATGTTGACGATCTTCCGGATAACGTTGAACCTGCTAATGTCCCAAAGCCTGAGGAAACAACAGCTGAACAACATGTAGTTGCATCTATGAATAACAATGTGACAGGCTTGACACTTCAAGAACATGTAAGTAAATAAGGATAACTTATATCTCAGACTCTCTTACTTTTGTTATGGTGAAAGTCTCACATAGTGCATTAACTCATACTCTCTTACATCTCATGAAGGAAATTGATGATGAGGATATCCCGTTGGCGCCTTTTAAACGAAAGAAGAAGGATCAAATCAAAATAACAGGAAGAACCAGGTTGTGTCGTCTTTTTGATGAAGATGCAAGTGACCAAGAAAAAGACCTTGATGAAGATGCAAGTGACCAAGAAGAAGACTCTGATGATGGTTGGATTTAGTTCAGGATTGCAACATAGGGATTGTTAGGCTATTATCTTAGTAGTCTCTTTTTTATTTTCGTCACTTAGACATACTACTTTTGTAGTATCTGTTTTCCATGTGTCCCTGTTTAGGTGTTCTTCAATAAGTTATGAATAAACAAATATGGTCACAACTTTTTAGTTTACATTCTCAGTTTACATTATAAATGGATGCTTTTAGTTGTGGATGTGTTTTTTTCTTTCATTGTTGCCGACTTCCCTTCGTTTATTCATTGGTCGAACTAGCCAATTATGCTTTTAGCGAGTGCATATGAGTTTAGGTGTTGTATCAGGGTGTTTGATTATTTTTCTGCATTATAGAGTGTTTGGTTATTATCCTCGACGCAAGTGGATCTCTGAATTGTGGACGTCACAAGAGGTAAAATCTTAGTTTCAAGAATGGTACTTCATTGGAAACATGTAGTCATCTACTTAGGATATCCTACGAATTTTTATTTACTTACATGTTCTTGAATTTTGGTGAATTAGGTGAAAATCCCTTATTTATCAGTAGTTTGTTAGTGAATGCATGTATTTTTTTAATTCATTTGCTGCAACATGGTGTTTGGGACATTATATTGATCACATTACTACATTAGTTTACCCATTTTGACAAACTCAATACACATTCTATTGATCACATTAGTTTACCCATTTTGGAAAATTGACCCATTTTGACAAACTCAATACACATTATAATTTATTTTTCAGTAGTTTGTTACTGAAGACAAGTCTTTTTTTAAATTATTTGCTGCAACATGGTGTTTGGGACATGCATAAACTCATCAAATAGATGACATACCCTTGTGGCAAAACACAGATTGCATTTGGAGAACTCCATGTGGTCTGAGTGTATTACCCATTTTGACAAATTGACCCATTTTGACAAACTCACCACTTGGAATAAAAAAACTATATTTGACCCATTTGGGATTATGTACTAAGGGTAGCATAATACGTGTTCTGTTTTTCAGTGACGCCAAAAACTCTTTTAGTTTGGTACCAAACAATAAAAAAGGGGACCATATACACTTAAGCTAAAAGGGGTCTGTACAAGTGTTTGGCACAGAGACATTTATGTACTTATCAAGGTAACAAAATCATGTGGAAACCAAACCAATATCATGTTACATTCGTAAATCACATGAAACTGAATTTTATTATCCATTGTTTTTTACATTAACTGAATTTATTATCTATTTTTAAGCTTTTTTACTTACCTAAATTTTGCAAAAGTTGTTCTGTTTGGATAAACTTGATACCTTTTTTGTAGGTAAGTTGATCAAAGTTTGTTATCAAATAGATAATTTCAAATTTTTATATTTCCAAATTACTCATAATTAGGCGCCAAAAACCTGTGTTTATTTTCATTGGTCTTCTCATATATATATATGCATATGTGAGAAGAGTTTTCACTTTTACAGCTGCAATTTTTCTAGGTGATGCTTTTCACGTTTGTAATATAAGTATTTTCACATCTATAGAGAACGGCAAGAAGGATACTTAATTCATACTTATATTGATTACTTGTAGGTTTCTCCATCGGACTAAGAAGGATACATAAGGATTTTGTTATTGGTATTGCTTCGAAGGTTGGTTTTTATATTCCATGTTAGTCATTAAGTATATATGTTGATGCATTCTTTACCCTTCTGCCAAGTAATATTAAGGTTTTTTTCCCTTACGAAAGCTTAAATGATGTAAATTTAGAGGATTAAAATATAAGAGAATGAGAAATATATTAAGGATATA